>CAHIKZ030000751.1:215000-305000 GCA_903632075.3 Acanthosepion pharaonis | reverse complement strand
TCGGGACCGGAGAAGAAGTCTCTTATATCCGGGTTTCTCTTATATCCGGGTTTGGTCTATTATTTTTAGGTAAGTATGGGAACACTTTGGGACCAGAGAAAATCTCTCTTATATCCGGGTTTCTCTTATATCCGGGTCTCTTATATCCGGGTTACACTGTATATTGATATGAAAAAATACCTGCTATGATACGTATTCTTTTTCCTTTAATAAGGATACTAATAAACTTGTCCGTAATCATGAGAGGATCCTATTAAGAATAAGTGAACAAAACCGGTCTAAATTATTTAATGAAACATGTCTGAATGAAAACATGCTGCCAAAATCTACGCAATATATATGTCTTAAATTAATTGTCGGACTTTGTCCATTTCATAATGTGTGACGTCATTTGTTTACATTTGATACACCATGAGCAGATATGAATGTACGTGAGAGATTCATAGAAGATTGAAGTTCAAATACAGTAAACTCGACTTTGCTAACCGAACGCACCTATGTGGTCAAATCGGTAAAGGCACGTCAAGCTAAATGACGGTTCCGTATAGGATACAGGTTCGAATCCTATCGGAGGACGAATATTTTCTGTGAAAATTTCTCGGACATTCAGGCCGGTAAATGTTGTTAAATACTGTTTATTATAAACAGAGCATTTACTTAAATATTTGTATCTATAAAAAGAATATATAAACATAAAAATGTCTTTATATATATATATATATATATATATATATATATATATACACCCAAGTATAGGATTGGTGTATATGGAATAATTACCAATAACAAGAAAATACTATTCTTAAAAGAGTGCTCAATAAAGAGTAGAGCAAATATAATTTATTCCAAAATTATAGGTTAAATAAGTTATAAAATCACTACAAAAATAGCCATTTTGTTTCAACATTCTGGTGTCTTATGAAGTGATGGTGTTGAACACCATTACTTCACAAGACACCAGAAGTGTTGAAAAAATGTCTATTTTTCTAATATCCCATAAATAATGGTCTATGCCGTTTTGATCGCGTGGATGGATAGAAAAGGCATTAATAAAAATAAAAACAGAAAGTTAGAATGTTTAATACGGCTTCACTGAATGAAAAAAGTTGAAAAATTTAAATCTTTTCATTTGTACCCCCTTACTTCTTTAAATATTAACCAGGATTGATATTTATGATTGTTATTGCAATATTTTCATGTTATGCTTAAATATTTAACGATGCGATAGGGGAATTTCTATGGATATTTTATTGTCGTTGAGCTTACTCAATCATTAACGTTAAGAATCAAAATTCATTAGAAAATTTAAATATAAAAAATCCTGAAATTTTCATGGATCTTTCTAGTTTATTGAACAGATTTTATTTTGGTGACGTTGCTTCTTACCAATATGATTTCCGATTTCCATGGAGGATACGCAATTTAAGGCGTCAAGGCAATTTTTTTTTTTACTTGTTTTCTTTTCTTTTCTTTAGAAAGAAAGAAAATCACAATCACTGAAAGCCGTTTTATAAAGAGACAGAAAAACACGTTCATAAATGAAAGAAAACTAACCAATTATATGTTATATGTTTTTTCCAAAACAAATGAAGCAACGAAAAGAAATTAATAATAAGGTGGGGAGAAGTACGTGATAAAAAAATAAATAATAAAAAAACAAGAAGCAAAGAAAATACCGCGGAATTTGACAGCTGCAGCTAATTCCAAATTTACTCTGTCTTCCTGGGGGGGGGGATTTTTTGGGGCCAAAAGAAGTTAAAACAAAATATACGTGACAAGCATTGATTAATATTTTGAAACCAAATTAACAGGAAAAGAACACATGACTCAGACGCATACAAGAAGCACGTTAAATGAAAATCGTTTTTTACTTTTTTTAAGAAAACCAGAGTCGATATATGACAAAACCATTACTCGTAGGTTCGAGTCTCACAGGAGGTAATACGCTTGTGGTCATATGCCGAACTAAGATAAGCTTCCTAAATAACAATATTAAAAAAAAATTATTAAAAAAAAACAAAAAAAAACAGTGCCTCTGGTTAAGGAGCTCGACTGGATGGTTATAGTTCGATCCTAATTGAGTACTCGTATTTACGTCCTTGTGTACAACAAAAACTACTGAGGCTAATCGGCGTGTTCACCATATACAAGTCCCAAGAGTCACTCGAGGTAGCGTGTTAAGGAGTTTGTTTTAAGAGGTGAAGTTTATGAGGAAATATGTGAAGATAATTACCACACGGTGAAAACGGAAGAGTCCATTATTTATGAGGTATTGGCAGGAGATATTAAAGACTTCTAGTTTTCTTTCTTTCTTTCTTTCTTTCTTTTGCTATTGAAACTAAGTATCTGCTCTAATATGTCTTTTCCGTCTTTCCATACGGTCAAAACGGAAGAGGCCATTATTTATGAGGTATTGACAGGAGACAATAAATACCTTCTGTTTTTTTTTTTTTCACTGAAACCAAGAGCTTAAGATGTTATTAGTCGGGGAAGCATCCACTTGGGAGTCGATTCCACAAGAGAGCGATTCGTAGAAAGAAGCTGCTCGAGTGGCATGTGCTTCTCACTAATAGAATACAAAAGAAATGAAAGTGATTCCCTACAATGTACACGGCGTGGCCAGTCCCACGTATGATCGTTAGAATTGGCGGAACTGAGGGATGTAACATTTCCATGAAAATTGTGATATTCGTGCTAATAAATCTACATTCTTCGTCAGTGGGGAAGAAAGGGGAATGCCTTTATTTTTGTCGAAAGTTTTAGGCAATTTTATGTCTTTTTGTAGAAAATGTTATGGGTGGGGCTATTTTAACAGGGATGGAAAATGTAACACCGACACCCGTACGCACATTGGAATAGCGAAAGATGATTTCCAATGTCCTTCATAATGTGTAGGTCTCTGAGCTAGTTGCTAACAGCTAATCCACGGGGTCCCTTGCAATCGACCCAGGGGTCACTTCTCGGATCAACCTTCTTTTTACTTTACATAAATTGTGTGCCTAAGAGTATACTCCGATCATTTGTGAATATCTCTGCGATATATGGGGTCACCTCCAAAGATCGTAATGACCAGAGATTGGCAGCTGATATCTCCTCCGATCTAGTTCTAAAATCTTAATGGAGAAAAACTCGCTGGTTCTATTCAATACGTGGAAAACCAAACTTGTTAAAACCCTTATTATTCTATTTACAGCGAGACAATTCTGAGAGAACTCGAAATCCTACCAGGATTCATCATTGGCGGCCACAATCTTAACAACATAAAATACGCAGATGACATAATGCAGATAGCCGACACGGAAAGGAAACTACAAAACCTCCTACAGAATGTAACGGAGGGCATGAAGAAGGGACTAAGCATAAACTACGTGACAGGATGCATGGTCATCAGCAAAAAGATGGGCCCAAAATCAAGCAGGTGGGGAAATTTAAGTATCTGGGAAGTGCTATGAGGACGGTAAGTGCAACGTTGAGATCCGAAGACATATTGGGATGGCGAAAGACGCATCCCAGAAGCTTGGCAGAATATCAAAAGACAGAAGAATTTCGTTAGGTAACAAAGAAAAGCGTACTGAACTGTTACGTGATATCTGTCCTCTTTTACGGCAGCGAATGTTAGAAGGTCTCCTCAAAGATGAAGAAGAGTCTCGGGGTAACAGACATACGGTTCTACAGAAGGATGCTAAGGATACCACGGACCGAAGATGTGAGCAACGATGACGCTTTGGAGAGGACGCAAACAAAAAATGAAATATACTTAACATCAGGAAGAGGCGAAGGAAATTTTGGGGACACGTAATGAGAAATGAAGGCTTGAAAAATCTGATACTCACAGGGCGGATGGACGAAAAGTGAGACAAGGGAAAGCAATTCGTGACATATTTAGCGGACTTAAGCAAGCGTATGACAGAACAGGGTCTGGGAGAAGTAGCAAAAAGATAATACTTATAGAGAACTACAAAGAATAGGAGGACGTGAAGAGCCATGATCGCCTACGCCCTGAAGGGACATGGCACATAGCAGAAGTAGATTATTGTGTTGATTGTTTCGTGTTTAAGTCAGGGGGCAAGTCTTAGTCCGAAAGGTCTTCGAGTTCACAGTTGAGGCATCTTTTTTCAGATACGTCTTTAATAATGACTGGGCGTCCTATGTATTTCAATCGAATTTCATAGCGAGTAGTTTAAAATGGCGTCTATACGTTTGTTAGTTCTTTACATGTTTTATTATTCCTCGTAAATGGTCCGCGTTTTTTTCACCCTGAAAAAGCCACATGAGCCACTTAAAGTAGAGAGGTACAGATTATAGTCAGAATTTATGGCGATATTCTTGAAAGGTAATGGTTAACTTTCGCGCATATCACATACACATGTTTATTGAAAAGGCACAGGGATGTTACATTACGGCAGTGTAAAAGTGACTGAAGACAAGGTGCCAGGTCAAGACCAATAACATTGCAGATTTTGTCAATAATCTTTAAATATATAGCTGGAACACCAGACCAGATGTGACGTATCAAATGTAAACAAATGACGTCATACATTAAGAATTGGACAAAGTCCGACAATTTATTAAAGACATTTTTATGTTTAACATTCTTTTTATAGATACAAGTATTTAAGTAAATGCTCTGTTTATAATTATGAGCAGTTATGAATGTACGAGATTCATGGAAGATTGAAGTTTAAAAGCAGTAAATTCGACCTTGCCTACCGAACGCTCCTTTGTCGGTTAAGGCACGTCAGCGTAAATGACGGTTCCGTATAGGATGCAGGTTCGAATCCTGTCAAAGGACGAATATTTTCTATGAACATTTCTCGGACATTCAGGCCGGTAAATGTTATTTAATACTGTTTATTATAAACAGAGCATTTACTTAAATACTTGTATCTATAAAAAGAATGTTAAACATAAAAATGCCTTTAATAAATTGTCGGACTTTGTCCAATTCTTAATGTATATATATATATATATATATACATTAAGAATTGCATATATATATATATATATATATATATATATATATATATATATATATATATATATATATATATATATCAAAGTATAGGATTGGTATATATGGAATAAATAACAATAACCAGAAAATATTATTCTTAAAAAGAATGCTCAATACAGAGTGGAGCAAATATAATTTATTCGAAAATTATAGGATAGATATGTTATAAAATCACTACAAAAATAGGAAATCTTTCTATGGAAATAGCGATAAAAATATCTAATATTGATCATAGCTTCATAAAAATATGGTTTTAATTATTGGTTTATAAATCCATCTTGTATTAATTATGGGTTGATGAAAAATCCGGCGTTAAAATCACAGAAGACAAAGATGTTCACAGGTGGATGGAGAGAGCATGTCAATTCTAAACTGCCAGAGATTATGTCTTATATACTACAGCCCTGAAAAGAGAGGGAGCGATGAGGAAAAAGAGATAGCTAACAGAGTGTAATAATCAAAGATGAAAGCACATGAAATAGTTGTCTGGGGAATCGAAAACTTATATTATAAAAATTAGTTCATGGACGGTATATTATAATATAGCAGCGATGGCCAAATTGGCAAGAATATGGAGGAGAAAAATTAGCTTTCAAACAAAGTACGAGACTATACAAATCGCTGGTAGTTTACATTCTTCTCTATGGATGTGAAACGTGAACAATGTAAGCAGAAACAGAGAAAAGGATTCGAACATTTGAGAACAAATGTAAGAGAAAACTCCTTGGTATTTTCTATTGGGAACATAAAAACAATTAGTTTGTGCGGAGAAAGGTTGAAAGTTTTGTGGGACACGAGAAACCTCTTCTCACCACCGTCAAACGGAGACAAATGGCGTAGTTTGGACACGTTATAGAGTACGATATCCTGCGCAAGACCATCATTCAAGGCACCGTTGAAGGTAGACGTAGGAGAGAACGCCAATGCAAAACCTGGTTGGACAATGTCAAACAATGAACAGGTATGACTGTAGCAGAATTCCTGGTGGCTGTCGTCGATCAAACGTTGTGAAAGAGGTTTACTGCTGTTTCTGTATGTGGATCCTTGCTACGATTATCAAGGTGATGATGATGATGATGATGATGATGATGATGATGATGATGATGATGATGATGATGATGATGATGATGATGATGATGATGATGATGATGATGATGATGATGATGATGATGATGGTGATGATGATGATGATGATGATGACGGTGATGATGATGATGATGATGATGATGATGGTGGTGATGGTGATGATGATATAATATTGTGTTTATTATTATTAAGGTTATTTTTCATAAACTGTATACTTAAATAGAGTTAATCATTAAAAAAAAAAATACTGTATTTAAAATAAATTTTAACTTATAACCATTTATTTGAAACGATGGGTATCCCAACATTAATTATGTCGTCTAACAATTTGTTAACAGCTGTCTGCTAAATTAATGTATAATTTGGGCATTTTTTCACTACTCAAAATTTTCTATGCTTATCAATTTGATAAAAGAATAATTTTTCTAATAATTTTTCTTTCTATTTCTTCTTTCGTAATATATTTTTTTTTCTCTTTCGAAGACGTTGTTTTCACAAGATCACTGATGTTATCTTCGGATAGACTCTTATCTGAATTCAAGCTGCTTTCATCTTTGTCTTATTGTATATATATATATATATATATATATATATATATATATATATATATATATATATATATATATATATATATATATATATATATATAATAAGACAAAGTATATATATATATATATATATATATATATATATATATATATATATATATATATATATATATATATATTCCCTTATATCTCAGTAACACCTTTACTTATGAAATAAAGAAAAATTAAGACCTGTTATATTCCATATCAAATCAGTAACGATTTTATGAAAGTTCTACTATCGAAAATATTAAAACATAAAAAATGGAAAACTTTCTTGTAAAAATTCATTATTCATCGAAAAAAAATTATTCCTTCAGACAATAATGACCTTACTATTACTTATTTACAATTATTAGCTTTTCGAATTATATAATGTCGTAGTTTGATTACATTTTTTTCGTTTACTATTCGGGGTATATTTTCTGTTGGAATAGTAAAAAAATTAAAAAAAGTAGATGATTTACATTCTCCAAGGAATCCTATGAAAACGGTCAAACAGAAATTTGGAACTTTGTGAGTGTCTTGTTTTGTTTTGTTTTGTTTTTTTGTTTTTTTTTGTACTCACGTTTGATGGAATCGCTCTTAATGCAATCAAGGTGTAGTCATGGAAACAGTCAAACAAATTTTTATATGTGTGAATGTGTTTTGATTTGTTTTGATTTTTTACTTTCTCATGTTTGATGGAATCAATTTCAATTTACTCAAAAATGACGTCATGAAAACGATCAAACAGAAATTTTTAATCGTGTTAGTGTCATTTTTGTATTAATTTTTTCAATTCACTCAATATGGTGCCATGGAAACCATCAAACAGTAATTTTTTTGTTTTGTTTTTGACATTCTCACGTTTGATGCAATCATACTCCATTTATATATGGTGACGTCATAGAAATGATCAAAAAGACATTTTTAACTTTATGAGTGTCCATTCTTTTTTTTTTTTTTTCGTTCTCAAGTTTGATGGAAACAATTTAAATTCAGTCAACCTGATGTCATAGAAACAGTCACACAGAAATTTTAAAATCTGTGAATATTTTCGTTTTTTTTTTTTTTGTTTTTCTCACGATTGATGGAATCACGCTCAATTCAATAAAAGTGATGTCATGGAAACGGTCAAACAGAAATATTTTACTTTGTGACTGACTTTTTTTTTTAGTTTTCTTCGTTTAGCGTTTGATGAAATCACTCTGAATTCCCTCAAGATGATGTCATGGAAACGGTCAAACAGAATATTCTACATGTGTGAGTGTGTTTTTATTTGTTTTTTTTTTCTCACATTTCAGTTTACTCAAGGCTGATATTTATCCGTACAAAAAGTACAAATTGTGGCACGAGGCCAATAAAGGGGAGGGGTAGAGGCTGGTCAACACTAACTATCTTATACCTAGATAATCAGATTCGCGACCCATTCGTACATTACATTTTATTCATTCACCAAAAGAACTCATCCATCACCAAACAATCTTTCAACCACCATAATACCACGTGCTCTCAAGGGAGACATACCAAAATCGCGCCCCATGCCATAAAAATTTAAATGATGATATATATATACAATTCTAATAATGATAAAATGAGAGGGGAGGGAAATGAACCCAATAATAAACTTAAAATAAACACAAATACAAACTCAAGGTGACATCATTTAAACGGTCAAGCAGAATTTTTGAAATTTGTGGGAGATTTTGTTATGTTTTTTACGTTCACACATTGGAGGGAATCCCTCACAATTCACTCAAAATGACGTCATGGAAATGTTCAAACAGAATTTTTTTAATTTGTGAGCGTTTTAGTTTTGTTTATTTTTTATTTATTTTTTTTTTTTGTCCCATTGATGCAATCAATCTCAATTCTCTCATCAACAAAACGATCAACTTTTGAATTTTGGCATTCTTTTTGTTTTATGGTTTTCTCCTCACGTTTGATGGAACCACTCTCAATTCACACAAGATGACGTCATAGAAAAGGTCAAACAGGCATTTTGAAATTTGAGACTGTGTTGTGGTCTTGTTAGGGTCAGAAATAAAAACACAAAGAGAGGGATTGAGTTAAACAAATATATTAAGTATACAAATGAGAGTGTTACAGCAAGAATGTTCGGTCCGATTGTCAGAGCTGACTACTGGAACCTTCCCTCTCCAAAAGGCAATACCTGCTCCTATTTATAGCTGGGAGAGTCCATGCGTGCGTGGGTAAATTACCATAATACATTATTTCGTTTTTCTCTTCTCACATTTGAAGAAATAATTCTAATTTGAATAAAGATGATGTCAGAGATGCGTTCACACAGAAATTTGTCTTTATTTTTGTTTTGTTTTTGCGTCCTCACGTTTGATGGAATCTGTCTCAATACACTGAAGGTGATTCCATGGAAACGGTCAAATAGAAATGTTTATGACTATGAGTTTCGTTTTTTGTTTTCTCGTTCGTACCTTTGATGGCATCAGTCCCTATTTACTCAATATGGTGTCATGGAAAAAGACAAACACAATTTTTTTTATTTTTGTGAGTGTTTTCGATTTGTCTTTTCATTGTCAGGTTTGATGGAATCACTTTCAATTCATTCAAGATGACATCATGGAAACCGTCAAACAAAAATTTTGAAATTTGTGACGATTTTGTATTGTTTTTTTTCGTTCTCACCTTAGATGGAATCACTCTCAATACACTCAATGTGATGTCATGGAAACGATCAAACAGAAGTTTTTGTTGTTGTTTTTTTAAATTGTCAGTGTGTTTCGTTTTTTCATTCTCACGCTTGATGGGATCATTCTCAATTCAATCAAGGTAGTGTCAATGAAACGGCCAAACAAAATTTTTCATGCGTGTGAGAGTTTTTGTTTTGTTATTTCGTTCTCTCGTTTCATGGAATCCCTCTCACCTTGTGCCATAATTGTATTAATTTACAATAAATCTCAATACACTCAAGGTGATATCA
The DNA here is from genome assembly GCA_903632075.3 of Acanthosepion pharaonis. Classification (NCBI taxonomy): domain Eukaryota; kingdom Metazoa; phylum Mollusca; class Cephalopoda; order Sepiida; family Sepiidae; genus Acanthosepion; species Acanthosepion pharaonis. The sequence continues at coordinate 295,372 of CAHIKZ030000751.1, read as the reverse complement.
TGGAAATGGTCAAAAAGAAATGTTTAACGTTGTGAGTGTTTTTGTTTTGCTTTTTCTTTTCACCTTCGATGGAATCACTCTTTATTCACACAAGATGACGTCATGGAAAATGACAATGAGAAATTTTGAAATTTGTGAGTATTCTTGCTTTGATTTTTCGTTCTCAAACATCACTCTCAATTCGCTCAATACGATGTCATGGAAACGGTCAAACACAAAATTTTAAATGTGTACGTATTTTTGTTTTCACTTTTTTTTCTCCCGTTTGATTGAATCGCTATTTATTCATGCATCATGGAAGCGGCCCAAAAGAATTTTTGTATTTTGTGAGCGTTTATGTTATTTTTTTTTCTCATTTTCACGTTTGATTGAATCACTCTCAATTTACTCAAGATTACGTCATCGAAACGGTCAAACAGAATTTTTTAAATTTGTGAATGTTTTATTTTTTTTTTCTGACCTTTGATGGTATCAATCTCAATTTAATCAATATGATGTCATGGAAGCGGCCAAACAGAACATTTTAACATTGCGAGAAATTTCGTTTTTTTTCTTTTTCGTTCTCACGTTTGATGGTATCAATCCTTATTCACTTGAGATGACGTCAGGGAAACGGTCAAACAGAAACTTTGAAATTTGTTCAGTATTTTTGTTTTGATTTTTCGTTCTCACGTTTGATAGAATAACTCTCAATTCAATCAAGGTTATGTCCTGGAAATGGTCAAAAAGTAATTAACTTTTTGAATGTTCTCTTTTGTGTTTTCGTTCTCACGTTTGATGAAATCACTCTCAATTCCTCAAGGTGATTTCATGGAAACGATCAAACAAAAATTTTGAACTTTGTGGGTGTTTTTTGTTTTCTTTTTTAGTTCTCAGTTTTAATGGAATTTTTACGCGAGTTAGTGTTTTATTTTTATTTATTTTTTTATTTTGTATTTTTTGTATTTGATGGAATCACTTCAATTTCTCAAGTTGAAGTTATGGAAAAACCTCAAACATAAATTTTTATTTTTGTGAATCTCTTTTTTTCTTTGTTCCTTTTTTAACACGTTTGATGGTATCACTCTCAATTCACTCAAGATTACATCATGGAAACAGTCAAACAGAAATTTTTAAATTTGTGAATGTTTTTTTTTTTTCGTTCTGACCTTTGATGGTATCAATCTTTATTCACTTAAGATGACGTCATGGAAACGGTCATATAGACATTTTGAAATTTGTGAGTGTTTTTGTTTCTTTTTTTCGTTCTCACGTTTGATGGAATCAATCTCAATACACTTGTGTTGATGTTAGGGAAACGATCACACAGAAATTTTAAACTTTGTCAGTGTTTGTATTCATTTTTATTTCATGTTTGATGGAATCACTCTTTATTCAAACAACATGACGTCAGGGAAACGGTCAAACAGAAACTTTGAAATTTGTGAGTATTTCTGGAATTTTTGATGCGAGTTAGTGTTTTTATTTATTTATTTATTTTTGTATTTGTATTGTTTTTATTTGATGGAATCACTTCAATTCCTCAAGTTCATATCATGGAAAAGCTGAAACATTATTTTTTTTATTTTTTTTTATTATTTGTTTTTTTTTTTTTTAACACGTCTGATGGTATCACTCTCAATTCACTAAAGATGGCGCCAAGGACATGGCCACACAGAAATGTTTAGGTTTGTAAGTGATTTTTTCTTGTTTTTTCGTTCTTACCTTTGATGGAATCACTCAATGTGATATCATAGAAACGATCAAACAGAAATTATTTTAGTTTGTCAGTGTGTTTATTTTGTTTTTTCGTTCTCACGCTTGATGGAATCACTCTCAATTCAATCAAGTGAATGTCATGAAACGGCCAAACAAAATCTTTCATGCGTGCGAGAGTTTTTCTTTTGTTTTTTTTGTTTTATGCAATCACACTCAATACACACTCAAGGTGATGTCATGGAAACGGTCATCTGAATTCACTCAAGATGACGTCAAGGAAAAGGTCACACTGAAATTTAACATTGTCAGTGTTTTTTGTTTTGTTTTTTCGTTCATATGTTTGATGAAATCAATCTCAATTCAGTCAAGATGACATCATGGAAACGGTCGAACTGAAATTTTTAACTTTATCACTGTATTTGTTTTGTTTTGTTTTTTTATCAGGTTTGATGGAATCACTTTTTATTCACCCCAAATGACGCCATGAAAATTGTCCAAAAGAAATTTTGATCATTGTCAGTGTTTTTTTTTTTTTGTTTTGTTTTTTTTTTAAATTTTCCTCCTCACGTTTTATGTAATCACTGTATTTCCTAAAGGTGATGTCATGGAAACGGTTAAACGTGGATTTTTAACTTTGTGAATCACTTCTTTATTTTATTTTTTTTTTTGTTTTTTTGGTTTGAATTTTTTTTTTCGTTCTCACGGTTGATGGAAAGAAACGTTCAAACAGACATTTTTATAACTGTGAGTTTCTTTTTCTGTTTTTCTGTTCACAAGTCTCAATTCCCTCAATATGAAATCATGGAAACGGTCAAACAGAAATTTTAAACTTTGTGTTTTTGTTTTGTTTTGTTTTTGTTTTTTGTTTTTCACGTTTGATGGAATCTCTCTTTATTCACACAAGATGACATCGGGAAAACTGTCAAAGGGAAATTTGACGTCATGTCAACGGTCAAACAAAAATGTTCAACTTTGTGAGTTTTTTGTACTCTTTTTTCGTTCTCACCTTTAATGGAATCACTCTCAATACGCTCATTTCTTTTTTCAACAACACCAATAATTATTTATTGAAAAAAGATTAAAAAAAGTAACTATAAACAAAATGTTTTTTTTTTTTTTTGCTATCCTCTGCTAGCCGCAATGATGGAGAAAGCATTACCTCGAACCATCGCCAGTGCGACACGCTGCAAGAGCCACTCCGTTTCGCGAGGCTCGTCCTTTAATCGAGACGCCATAGTGCCAGTCCTCCGATGGAACGCCATCGAAAGAGGGCCAATAACCCCATATTGTCATATGGGGTTATTGGTCACTCAATATTATGTCATGGAAACGGTCAAACAGAGATTATAAATTTTTGAGTGTTTTTTGTTTGATGGAATCTTTATTCACACAATATGACGTCATTGAAACGGTCAGACATTTTGAGCTTTGTGACTGTTTTTGTTTTCTGTTTTTTGTTCTTACGTTTGATGGAATCACTCTTTATTTGCTCAAGATGACGTCATAGAAACGGTCAAAGAGAAATTTTGAACTTTGTGAATTGTTTTTGTTTTCTTTTTTTTTTTGTTTGTAGCGATAGGTGTCGGAAATAAACAATAATGTTTATTTCCGACAGGATCACCAAATATGTAGCGGTCGTATTACCATTGTTGTTGTGAACGTCGAACGACGAACGTCGCGGTCATCATTATTGTAGTGATTGAGTTACCAATATTTAACTTTGGCCAGGAAAGGTGAGATTAAGGACAATGCGTGGACGCAATGCAATTTATATTTGACGTAAATAGCACATAGAATAAAATACAAAACTGAACGGAATGATTTCAAAACATAACAGTTGAATTTATTAATGTTTTATATACATGCATGCGAACTAAAAAGGTAGGACAGAGTCGTGTCCCTTTGATTAGGTATTAGTTGTACCGGAGTTCATATTAAGAAGAATTAATATTAAACTTGTAATTTAGAAGAATAAAGTTTGGAATTGTGAGTTATAAAGTTGGTAAAAGTTCAGAAGTGATTTCAGAGTTTGTGAATGTTGGTAATTGTTTTTAACGTTTCACCGCAATGGCTAAGACAGGAGTTCTTGATGGTTACATCTTGGCACTTGGTAGCAAAGAATGAGACGTGCGAGAGAGATGAATGAGAAGAAAACTACTCGAGGGAGTTTACACCTGTTGGGTTTATATAATGGTCGTGAGGCTCCCAGCATATAAGCGGGAAAACAGATTGGTCGCGTGCAAGCGGTTTGATTGGTCGGAACTGACCAATCAACAAGCTAGATTGGAGGTGATTGACCAATGAATACTTGTTATATTTGTATGAAAGTAGGATGTTACTTACCAGATGGGAAGAGTGCATTTTCTAAAAATAGGTAAGGTACGAGTCTCGCGAAACGGAGTGGCTTTTGCAGCGTGTCTCACTTGCGATGGTTCCAGGTAATGCTTTCTCCATCATTGCGGCTGGCAGAGGTTAGAAAAAATTGTTTATTGTTACGTTGTTCTGGAATTGTCATCAGTAGTCAATTGTAATTGTTTTGTTTCAAAAAATTTTAATTTGTTAAAATTTTTCATGCGTGTGAGAGTTTTAGTTTTGTTTTTTCGTTCTCATGTTTATGGAATCACTCTCAATACACTGAATGTGATGTCATGGAAACGGTCAAACAGAAATTTTAATGGCTGTCAGTTCATTTTTTTTTTGTGATCACACGTTTGATGGAAAAGATTTGAATTCAGTTAATATGGTGTCATGTAAACGGTCAGACAGAAGGTTTTATCTTTGTTTTGTTTTTGTTTTTTGTTTTTTTTTTTTGTTTGTTTGTTTTTGTTTTTTTCACACATTTGATGGAATTACTCACAATTCTTTCAAGATGGTATCACGAAAACGGTTTAACAGAAATTGTTATGTTTTTATGTGTTTTTTTGCTTTGTTTTTGTCATTTTCACGATTGATAGAATCAATTTCAAATATCTCAAGTTGTCTTCATATAAACGATGAAGCTGAAATCACATTCGTGTCATTGTTTGTTTATTTATTTACTGTAGATAAAATACAATTGTGGCACATGGCCGAAAATGCGAGACGGGATGAATGGGCTAAGGCTGGTCATCACTTATATCTTATATCTAGCTAATCAGATTCACGACCCATTCACTCATTACAATATACGCATCCACCAAAAGAACTTATCCATTGTCAATGAATCCTCCATATTGCACAATACCGCATACTCTTGGAGGACTCACAAAAAACACGACAGCACATAAAAATAAGCGATTATAATATTCTACATACAAATATCTGTGTATGATACGTAATGAGGGGGGTTAACCCCCAACCATGCTAAAATATGCCAACAAATACATAAAATCAAACCCTCAAAAGGATTCAGGGAGATCACTGTATACTCCTTTTAGACAAAATCAAGTGGCTCTCTCACTGAGAGAGAGGGAAAGGATAAAATAGATACGGTCATAGGGAAAGAAGAAAACTGACAGATTAAATATAAAAAAAAAGAGTCCAAGAACAAACTGGGGAAGGAAACTCGATTTGGATCCTAACCAAAGTAGAAGCCGGGAACAGGCCAGGAACGAGACTTACCTTAATTAGGTACAAAAAAAATGCGTCTTTCCTAACCAGGGGAAATCATCAACACAAAACCACACAGATGTGACTTAGGCGGACGAAAAAAAAAAAGAAAATCACATCTAATCCCGTTCTTCTGTCCTGGGTATGACGATAAACTACATCCGAGGTCTGACGATAGCGTCTAGCATTAAACAGCTTGTCACCTCTGAGTGTTGACTTCAATGTTCACTTTTAAATTTACATTTAAATACGCTCTGTCTCTGATATTGAGCACTTTATCCCATAAATATAGCACGCCTTAAAACTATATTTCTTCATATGTATACATATATATACATATATATACACACACTCACACAACACAGAGATACACACACACACACACACATATATATATATATATATATATATATATATATATATATATATATATATATATATATTACATGAATCATTCATACAAAACACAGATATAGAAGTTAATGATTTAAATGCCGAGAATATATCTTCGCAAACATGTACTTTATTAATATCTATAATATTATTAATATCTGTTTTTGTATGAATGATTCATGTAATGTAAATTGATCTGCACCATATACTTGATATTAAAATAACTGATCCGATGTGCAAATTTCGGATAATAACTGTGACATTCCTGTATTTATTGAACAATTTAGTTCATGCCACACTGACTGAAAAACCTACCAGTACAAAAGAATTCTCCTATTATCATATTAGTACAAAATCGCACAATCTTAAAATTTAAAAATTCAACCTCAGCATTGCGTCAGCACGCTCCCAAAAAATTTCTTACAATTAACAATAACACATTTCTAAAAACATATTTCGGATTACATCTATTCTTTCGTTGTCCTGTTATTACCGAGAAGTAAAAAACAAAAACAAATCTATTTCCATACCTAATGATGTCTGTAGGAACATTCGAAAGCTTGTAAAAAACTAAAAAAAGACCTTATGCAACTAGAATTTATAAATAGGGATCATAACATTCATATACATGTTCGGGATTAATGTACTTTATTAAAATTGTTTGCGAAGATGTATTCTCGCCATTTATATCATTAACTTCTATATCTGTTTTTGGTATGAATGATTCATGTAATGTAAATTGAACTGAACCACATACTTGATATATACACGCAATGTATTACGTATATAACAATTATTTTGATCACTTTTTCTTTAATGGTTCAAGCGTTGTTCAAACAGTTCTAACTCTCACCTAGAAGAAGTTGCAGAAACAAGACAATTTTTTTTACTATTTTTCAATATAGTCCCCCTTGACATCAGTGCACTTAGTCCAACCCTGTTTACGGGGAGGGGTCGTTCAAAATGTTTCAACTTTCGCCAGGAGGAATTGAAGAAGCCAAATAATTTTGACACTATATTTCAATATATTCTCCCTTGATATCAACTCACTTCTTCAAACGATGGTGAGGTTTTGCCATTCCATCACGGATGAAGGTGGCGTCCTTGTCCTCCAAAAAGCTCTTCCACAGCACGTATGATCTGATCATTGTTTTCAAAATTGCGGCCAAGCAGGTGGGTTTTGAGTTTAGGAAAAAAAGACGATGTCAGATGGAGCTAAATCGGTGAGTAAGCGGGAATGGGTAGCAATTCACTGGCACATTGAGCTGCTATAGCTACTGCAACCCGAGCGGTCTGAACGGACGCATCATACTGTAGAAAGAGAATACCTTCCCTCGGTTTCCCTTCTGAGTTTCGACTTCATTGCTTCGTTCAGTTGTCTTAATTATTCAAGCATAGTACTGTACCTTAATAGTGTGCCCCTTTTCTAGATAGTCTATAATGTTTAAGCCTTCAGAATCCCCCCCCAAAAAAAACAGAAGTCTTCACCTTGCCAACAGACTCTGCCTGCTTTAACTTCTTCGCGATGAAAAACCAGAGTGTTTCCACTGTCTGCTTTGAATCTTTGTTTCGGGTTTGTAGTGGTGAACACAGGTTTCATCTTGAGTTACTAAGCTGCGGTTGAAATTCTCGCAATCAGCATAGAAGCGTGTTAGTCCTAGAAATGTCAACCCCTTTCATCTTCTAATCTGGTGTCAGCATTCTTGGGAAAGATCATGCAGACAGCTTACTCATCCCCCACATCTCACTTCAAATAGTATGGACCAAACCAGAACCAATTCATATGGTCATAGCTATCTGCTGGACAGTAAAACTTCTGTCATCCAAAACAATACGGTGAATGGCATCAATTTGTACATCAGTTGTTGAGGTTTTGGGTGACCTTACTGAGGGTCATCTGTGCTCTCCCTCCTCCGTTCGAATTCCACAGCCCACATCTTTACGGTTTCATAGGAAATGGTGTCCTCAGTAATTGTCTATACCAGGTTTTCATGTATTTCTTTGGTTGATATACCTTTCTTTTGCAGATACATGATGACCCCTCGGCCTTCTTGTTTGGTCTATTTTTATTTTTTTCGCGCTCTTCTCACCTGCGCAGAAATTAAAACAGAAATCTGAATAATTTTTTTCTAGTTTTGCTACAGTCTGAAAGGATATTTTAAAGAGGACCTTTTTTTTTTTTAGTAAACTTTTCGTTCTTGTAGATGGAAATGCTGTCGAAACACTTTTGGCCGTAACTTCGTTTTAAGATAAGGAATTTATTTTTAGTTTTTGGCGTTATATTTATTTTAAAAAATAAATAAAAAAAAATAAAAGTGTGTTTTTCACACTTTCCTAACTTGTTCCATCAATCCATGCACACAGGTACAACTCCCACACATACATCTCTATTCAGCGTGCGATAGATAAATTGTCGTCTAAATTTCGCCAAAAACTGAATATAGTACTGACATCTCAGTTTAACAGATATATTTAACAAAATTACACAAAAATATTTTGAAATACTAAAGAGTAAATTTATTCAATAAATTTTATTGAATAAATTTACTACTGGCTTTAACCACGGCCTCCATCTCCTTTAATTTTTCTAGACGTCCTCCTTATTTAAGTTGAGGAATTCTACCATAATCCTTGACTTCAGTTCATCTTTGGTGTTACAAGGTGTTTTGTTGGTCTCTCGCTCAACTGCACCCCATGCATAATAATCAGCGGGGTGCATTCTGGGAAGTTAGGTGGTCGGATTTAAGTGGTGATGTGGACGCAGAAATTGTCTGACAGTCATGACTCGTGTCTCCTGATTGTGTGAGATGCTGCAGAATCCTGTTGTCAAACATAGGATCTTCCAGAATCCATACTCCTGACTCAAGGCAGCACTACCTTCTCTAGGCATTTGATGTAGGTCTCCGTGTTGAATTTGGGGTCCTATGAGAAAATGAATGGAAGGATAACATCGTCATCACTAATGGTCACACAAAACACTATGATGTTGCCTGTATGTAACATCCTACTCTTTCCGAATCCACTGCAGATTGACACCCAAACACTCTGGAATGTTTCTATTGGAGCTTCCGGCGCGAATGCCAAGCAGTACAGCATACCACGTCCAAATTTCTGGCGGAGTGATTTGCGTCATTGTGCTCTTTTTGTGCAATAGACAAAATAAAAAAAAAACACGCATGCGCAAAATTAAAAATGAAAATGCCGATATTTTACTCATCGCACCCTCTCTCTCTCTCTCTCTCTCTCTCTCTATATATATATATATATATATATATATAGATAGATAGATAGATAGATGAATGAATAGATAGACCTTATATTATTATTATATATTTTACCTTGAATATATATATATATATATATATATATATATATATATATATATATATATATATATATATATATATAATGTAAAATGTGAACAAATGAAATAGGGTTCCACTGTATGTAGCATTTAATTTAGGAGAGAGCTCAATACATAGTAGAGCTAATTATTATTTATTTTAGGATATTAAAACATGTTAAAAATCGCTACACTATTACAGTTATGTTTCGACACCATAAATGTGTCTCTTCAGGTGATATTAAACTACTGACGAGTGAAAGATTAAAAAGCAGAATATTTAAAATAAAAAATAAAAAAAAGCCCTATATTTTAAAAGCATATTTTAAAGTATTCTGCTTTTTAAAATCAAATTAATCTTTCACTCGCCAGTAGTTTAAAATCGGCTGAAGAGACACATTTATCGTGTTGAAATATAATTGTAATTGTGCAGAGATTTTTTATGTTTTAATACTGCTAAATAAATATTATATAGGCGGAATAGAATTTGTGATTTGTGAAGTGCAAAATAATGTTTGTTCTTTGGCGCTTACGTTCACTCTTCTGCATATTCTCCTAGCCTGGAGAATTGTTCAGACGCTAAAATATTATAAATGATTTTTGACTTGATTTTCACATCTTTTTCTTTCTGCTTTATTTGACCTAACTTAATTTGAGACATTGATTGTGTCATAAATAATCGCCATTACAATTGTTGTCATTATTTGGGAATCTCGATCTGTCATGTCGTATTCTCTTCGCTTACACATCTGCAGCATCCATTCCGATAAGCTCAATTCTATTTTGGTATCGTGCCAAAATCAGGAAAACGTATTTATTCGAGCATTTCTCGAAAAATATCTTTTAACTGAGGCTTTTGTTTTGACATCTTGGCTCCAGCTCGTATTGTAGAGTGTGGACCACCTTGTTTTTCCTCTTTATTTGCTGTTAGTCACGGCCTTCCTTTGAGGCTGAAAAAAATTGAAGTAAATAAACAAAAGAAACATTGTTAAATGACTTGTAATCTGCCTCAATAACAATCGGAGGTTCTGTTATTGATTTTTTTTTCTGGGTTTGATTGACTCAAGAAATAAGGAATATGAAAATACGTGTAAGAAGAAAGAAACACAAAGGAATAATGTCAAATACGGCAAGATTCAGGAAAACTGACTATATTCAAATCATATGTATTTTTATTCGGTTTATTAAGGATAACTCTTACTAATATTACACCTAAAAATCACCTTCCCTTTCAGAGATTTTAAACGTCCCTCGAACATTAGTAGGAATCGTCTAGTGTTTTCATCCTCGTTGATATAAACACTATGTTTCGGTGGGGGTAAACTCCGGACCTATTGTTTGTTTTAGTTTTTAACCTCCCCTTTGATTTTCCCCTTTCCGTCATTTATTTTTACCTTTCCCATTCCATTTTTTTCTATCGTGAATAAATTATTTTGAGGGCTGTCCTTAACATTGTTTTGTTTTATTTTATCTTTGTCCATTTTAAGTTTGTTTTCTGGTTTCCTTGAATTTTAATAAATTCAATTTCGTTTTTTTGCCTTATGTGGTATTATGGTAAAAGTCCATGAGTTCATTGGACGAAAATGCGTCGTGATTCTGATTAATATTAGTTCAGGTTTCCTCATTGTCCTTTTTAAATATTTATAAATATTGTCTTTTTCTAGATGTTTAACCGCTATTTGGGAATTTAAATATTTTGAAGATGAGCAAAAAAAGAATATATATATATTTTTTTCATATTAAAAACAAGTCAATTATGTGGCATGTGTGATACATGCCTAATTCTAAAGTGGAAACAATGGATAAACCTCTATCCCTATCTTTCGATACGATGACTGAAAAAATAAACCACATTTTTTATTATTCTTAATGCCTCAGATTATCGAAATTCTTGATTTCTTTTTAATAATCTGAGTTAGACCAACTTGCCATCCAAAAAGAAAGTCTATAAAACCCATTGTATGCCCGGTACTATTTAACCGTAGCTGGAAGGAGAAGAAAGCAACGCAAAAGACTTCAAGATGACCTTTCCCGGAGGGGAAATTTTGGGTAATTATATGCACGTTAATGTTCGTGTCTTTAAATGTAATGGATTTAACTGGAATTTGAACTCGGCCCTCCGTTTCTTTAATCAGGGCCGCTATCCATTACTCCACCATGCCTCTTGTATGTTAAAAAACAACCGTGATAAAAAAAAAAAAAAACAACAACAATCCATGATGAAAATGGCTAAAAAAAGTGTCCGAAAATGCTTTGAACAACATCCACTACGGACATTTTTTTACACCCACTAAATGCAAAAAAATAACAATGCTAGAAAAACTCAATAAAGAAAATCAACAAATTTTCCTTGTCTGTCATATTCAACGAAACATGCTTCGAAGAAAGGTTTCTTCCCAAACATACATTATGTAGATTTTATGATTTGAGAACCGTGAAATAATGTGTTCTTTGACTCTTCAGATTGATTCGAACATTTACTCTATCGTATATTCTCCTGGCCTGGAAAATTGCCCAAACGCTAAAAAGAAAAAAAAAGGTTTATAACATTCTTTTTGACAATTTTTTCAGTAAGAAAGAAAAAAGAAAGAGGAGATTTTCTTCATTTCTTTGTCCGACTTTAGTTAACCTAACTTAATATAAGACATTGAGGCTTCGTCATCATAAAGCTAATAATCACCAGCCATTACATTATTGTTGTCATTATCTCCATCGCAATCTCTGTCTGTCATATCGTATTCTGTTTTGTAAATGACATAATATTTATGCAACAGCAAAATTAGCAGCATCCATCTCGATAAGCACAACTATATTTTGGTATCATGCCAAATAATCATTATATATTATTGGAAATCGGATATTCATTCACCATTTCGATAGGCAGCAATAAAGTACAGAAGAACTCAAAATTGAATATCTTTTTACCTTTAAAAAGTTCAACCAAGCGAATATCAGTGATTTGGTAGGTCCTTACAATCAATTTGTTTTGACATCTTGGCTCCAGCTCGTGGGATATTTAAACGTGTGGGTCACCTTGTTTATCATTTATTTGCTGTTACTTGTGACTGCTCGCTTTCGATGGAGAAACAACAGAAATAAATAAACGAAACAAATACAGTTCAATGACGTGTAATCTGCCTCAATAAACAATCGGGAGTTTAGTTATCTATTTTTTATTCGAGAATGATTGCGTCAAAGAATAAGGATGAGGCAAAAAAACGAGGATAATAAATAATAATCAGAGAAAGGAAAAGGTAAGACATGGCAGATAAGACTCGGGAAAAGTTATTAGAATATTGATATGAATGTATTTTTTTTCTTTAGTTCAATTAGAAAATCACTTACAAATATAACTCTTAAAATTGCCTTCCTTCTCAAAGATTTCAGTCCCCTCCTCCAAAATTATATATTTAATGGTCATACTGGCACAATCATCATCGTTATAATCACACGGTTTCAGTCTCTGTAAACTCCAGACTTCTTCAAAAGGCCTCTCGTATTTGAAAAGCTCCTTTCGAGGGGAATACAAACTTTGCCTATTTTCATTGTTATTGCCTCAAATTGTCTTTTACTGGATACCCATCTTTGAAATAGACGCCATCTTTGTTTTGTTTTATTTTAAACAGTGTGTGTGACGTCTATTAACCTGCACACTCGATAAAACTTACTGAAGCAAATGTACTTCCCCGGAGAGTTTTCTTTTCTTTTTCTTTTTGTTTCTCAAACGCTAAAAAGGTTTATGAAAGGCTGTTAAAATTAATACATAGGGTTTAAAATTAAATTTTCAAAAATCGGGGCGTGTAATTCAAACACAAGTATCCGCTCAAAAACATGAAACAAATAATTTTCAATGACGTAATTTCAAACTGGCAGAATGATAGAATAAGGATGAGAAAAACGAGGATAATAAATAATAATCAGAGAAAGGAAAAGGTCTTCTTTCTTTCTTTCTTGGGGAAGAGGTATGTTTTTCTTACAAAATGGGAAATAAATAGTTTCTCCTATAAAGGAGGACACACACACACACACACACACACACACACACACACACACATATATATATATATATATATATATATATATATATATAAAAACTGAGAGAGAAAGAGGTAGCAAATAAATAGCATAAAGATCAGAACGATGTTATATATATATATATATATATAAAGAAAAGTCTAAAACGATGTGAAATAACGTTTTATTTTAAAGCTTCATAGAACATTTTATCAAGGAAAATAAGGATATAAAGTTAAATTATATAATTCAAAAATATAAAGCTGAATAAACTTATTTTGATAAAATTATAAGAATAATTATATAACATTCGAAAAAAATAGATGATCAAAAACATCAAATAAAATTCTCTGGTGAAATAAATTATAACAAATGGAGCCTTAAAATGGTATGTTTTTCCTTAAATTATATATATATATATATATATATATATATATATATATATATATATATGTGTGTGTGTGTGTGTGTGTATATATTACATCGGAGATCCGTTCCTGTGGAGCGACGTAACCTGATTTTCGACGTAGATCGGAACTCACTTAAATAAGCACCAATGAATGTAGCTCAATCGAGTATATCGTACAACTGGTGAAGAAACAACGCTGTCTTTATATAGTGCCACGTGACGACGACGTATTATATTATGGGAGATGGCGACGTTACCTCGAAACGCCTTACGTCGGCTCCAACGTAACCCGAGGACCTTCTGGAGATATATATATATATATATATATATATATATATATATATATATATATATATATATATTAATTTAAGGAAAAAACAGACCACTTTAAAGCCCCATTTGTTATAATTTATTTCACCAGATAATTTTATTTTTCTCTGGATCTTCAGACTTCACTTTCAAAGGTGAAATGGAAAATTAATTTAAAATTTATATAAATTTAATATATATATATATATATATATATATATATATATATATATATATATATATATTCCCGTCAGTTTGTTCTAATTAGTCGTGATGGCGAGCGAGGCATTTTTGCTTTTTCAACACTTCACCCAACTACAAGACTCAAGACTCCAGTATATAATAGCAATATTAATTAGATATCAGTAAAAACAAAATGGAAGCAATTGGGTTGTATGTATCAGGCTTGATTAAGTGCATATATTTAGGTATGGAATGGCCAGTGGATTATATTCTATTATGTTTTTAATTGTCTCCTATCAAGGTAAAAATCGAACGGAAAATGAACCACCCTAATTACCACATTTATTCTGCAACATCGCACACCCTGCCGTGCGCCAGTGCTAAGTCAGATAATCGATGACCATCATTTGAACTTTTTTTTTGTTAAAAAAGAAATATGAGAAAATATACGTCCAAGTACTTTACCGACCAATCCAAATTTTGGTCAGACTTTTTAGGCTAGCAAAAGATGATCAGGAGCCAAAATTTACACATACACAGTCAAAAATAAATATACTTCAATGAATAAAATCAAGTACAGAACAGACAAAATAAAATAAGAAAGCAATATAAGAAAATTTTGTCCTCTCCTCACCGGAAACTCCGTCTACATTGTCCGACAATTCTGTCAAAAAGAATCAAAAACGATGATTAGAACATTCAATATCTCGAGATGCTTCGTCCAAATTCCTCCCACCTAAACATTTTTCTTGTTCTTTCTTCCTCTTACACAACTTCCAGGTATCTTCGCTCTCCCTTCTAAAGCAATTCTGATGAATAGACCACTCAGCAGAATCAAAACGGAACAGAATAAGTACAGCGCGGATTCGTTAAAGGTTTTTAAGAATGCTTGGAAGGAAAGTGTGTAGAGTGTGGTCGTCTCACCACATCGCAGATGTTCCAGCAGTCACCCTAACCTGTGCAGCAGTTTTTGGCCAACGACGCACTCCCTACGTACGAAAACCACCATATACCCCAAATATCCCGCTTTGCTATATTTTCCTCTTCAAAAATCAAATTACACTTGAATGGAATAACATTTCAAGACGTCAAGGAAATCCAAGATGGCGCTGTCTCCAAAAAGGAGTTCTAGGAATGCGTTCATCAGGGGAAATGGCGCTGGATAAAATATGTGACTCCAGAAGGGAGCTACTTCGAATGAGATTAAATTAATATGTATTGTATTTTTCTTTTTATAACAGTCACGATGCTTTTTCATATCAGACTTTGTATACCTGATGAATGCCGAAGGATACAACTGCCAAAACTGATAATGACAACAAAGATGAGGTCAATAGTCTGCATGTGAATAGCGTGAAACGTCACGGTTTTCCTATTTGAATTATCTGATGAATCTAAATGCTTCAGTTAATGCTTGAATAAGGTTATGTTGAGTTCTGTGGAAAATAGGATATCAGTACAAATTTAACCTATCGTATCGTTGAATTTTTGAGCTTTTTAATAAAATACTGCAATAACAATCATAAATATGAATGCTGTTCGCTATTTAAAAAAATAAGGAGGTACAAATCAAAGCATTTAAAATTGTCAATATTTTCCATTTCACTGAAGCAGGCGTTAAATACTCATTTCTTTATTTTTCTCACTGAAACCAAGTAACCTCTCTGACATGTCGTCTCCGTCTTTCCACGTGACCAAAACGGAATAGTCCATTATTTATTAGGTATTGGTAGGTAACGTTAAACATTTTCTTTTTCTCATTGAAAACAAGTAATGAGTCTGATATTTCTTTTTCGTTTTTCTACATGATCATAACGGAAGAGTCCATTATTTATGCGGTATTTATAGGAGGCGTTAAACGCTTCTTTCTTCCATTCTTTCTTTCTTTCTTTCTTTTTCTTTTTTTTCTTTCTTTCTTTCATTCTTTCTTTTTTTTTCTTTTTCTCAATGAAACCAAGTAGCATCTGTGATATGTTTTTCACGTCTTTCCACGTCACCGAAACAGAATTGTCTATTATTTATATAAATATTGCAATGACAATCATAAATATGAATGCTGGTCATTACTTTAAGAAGTAAGGGGGTACAAATGAAAAGATTTGAAAGTGACAACATTTTCCATTTCACTGAAACAGCCGTTAAATACTTCTATCTTCCATATTTTTCTTTCTTTCTTTTCATTTGTATGTCTTATTTTTCTACGCAATCAAAACGGAATAGTCCATTATTTATGAGGTATTGGCAGGATACATTAAAGACTTCTTTCTTTCTTTCTTTCTTTCTTTCTCTCAATCCAAATCCCCGTCTTACGAACATTTCTCTAGATAATAATTTTAAAATAATTCAACAGACGATGTTATTTTATTTTTGGTAACTGTTTTTTTTTTTGTTGTTGTTGTTATTTTTTTGTCTTGCTCGGTTTCCATCGTTTGATACTGTGCATCTGAAAAATGTCACTTTTATCGCGGTCGCCAGTACATCACGGCATTTTGGCTCAGAGTGGTTCAAATAATTTTAAGCTCACACCTGAGGTGGCCTCCCATCCCGGCAGTATCTCTCCTTCTATAGGTGACTGGGCTTATTGTCCGGCGCCTGAGAAACCCCCACCCCAAAAAAGGGGAATAGCCGAGGGGGTTATTTTTGCACAATATCGCCGTTAACCCCACTTTTTTAAACACCAACCCATTCGGTAACGTCCTGGGCGCGCTGAAAAATAAACACTTCTCGGCCTTTTGACTATGATCAAAGTGTAGTATCTGTTCATATGATACTGTGTGTCTGTCTCTCAATCTCTCTCTCTCTCTCTTTCTCTCTCTCTCTCTCTCCAGCTCTCTCTCTCTTTCTCTCTCTCTCTCTCTCTCCAGCTCTCTCTCTCTTTCTCTTTAAACTTTTATCATCCCTTTCTTTCTTTTTTCTTTTTGTCTTTCATTTTCTCACTGAGACCATCTTTTCTCCTCTTTTCATGGGATCAGAATGCGTAATAGTCCATTATTTATGAAGTATTGGCAAGACAACGATCGTGCGAGCTAACCAAGTGATAGAAAATTTTAATAGGATTGGCAGTATGCAAAATAAATGCCAACTCATGAAAAAAGTGGCATGCAGAATCATAGAATAATAACATAATTACTAGTTTAATAATATAATGTCTATATAATACGGTATAAAATAATAGAAAAGAGAACATACTTCGTCAGAATATTTTCTTTGGAGTATCTCGTTGAGTTTTCCAATTCCTGGATTCGAGACAGTTTTGTGTGTTTGCTGAATAATGTAAGTAAAACCAGTGGTTCTAAAGATCACGTTGTATCGCAGAATAAAAAGATTTGACCAAAATAGAACGGTAAGCTCCGTCCAGACTAATTCAGACTGACAGTAGTTTTGAGACACTAAATCAGCCTCCTTGAATGAAAATAACCTTCCTAATACTCATCCTTTGGAAAAACACTTTCTCCAGAATGTATAAGGTTGTTAAAAATAATGTCCGGTTTTAGAATCAACCTTTATACCTGAATTAATGTTTAATTCAGTTAAAAATAAGAACCCTGAACATCGATATACATATCGTCGTTTTTATGTGCCGTGTCTCCTCAGAGCGTAGAAGATCACGACTCTCTACAATTTCCTGTCCCTTGCAGCTCTTAATAAATTTTCTCTTTCTTTTATTTCCTCTAAACCCTGTTCAACCATACATTTCTTTCTTTTTATGTGCCGTGTCCTTTCAGGACGTAGGCGATCATGACCTTCCACTTCCCTCTATCCTTTGTGGCTCTCAATAGGTTTTGTGTTTCTGCCAATTCCCCCAAACCACGCTCCGTCAGCCATCTACCCAAGATCTTAAATTTACTCATGCTAAATAATTATGTTATGCATTGTTTTCCTCTGTCCGTCTTTTTAAATCTCTCCTTGTGAGTATCAGATTTTCTAATCCCTGCTTCATCATTAATTCTCCAAGAAATTTCCGAAGTCTCTTGCTGATGTTAAGTATAAGTTTCCTTTTTGCTTTCATTTTCTCTAAAACCTCGTCGATGACGATGATAATCTTTCCTACGTATCCTGATGAACTGCACTTCTCTTACACTCATACAACAACAAATTAAAATGGGGTTCTTGAGCTAGGGCCGTCTTTACGGTATTTTTAATAGGAAATTCAGAATCTGTTTTCGATACGCATTTTATTTCAGTCTGTGTATAAAAAAAACACTTTCATATTATATTCCAACTATTATGTGCGTGAAAAATGATGAACATTCATAATGCATTATAATAACATATCTATCTATAAAAGGCAGGATGTGTATGTGTGTGTGTATGTGTGTGTACGTGTGTGTGTGCGTGTGTGTAACGAATGCACGGTCGCAATTTTGAACCAAAATTTACATGCACATGCTCCAAGCTAGCGGGAAGGCCAAGACCGACTTTGCATTTCCCAACTCCCATCGATAGTGGAAATAATCGATTTTTTCGTGCTTCTACGGCAGTTTTCATGGAGTTTGCGGCCATTTTCTACGGGCCAGATTGAGAGCCTATAGCTGGCTGCCACGAATAGTCAGGAAGATTCTATTGGCCAGCGTGAGAGCCAACAGCTGACTAACACGAATGTTAACCAACATGCTAGCATGCAAGGAAAATAGATAGCTGCATTCGTCACAAGGGAGAAAAATTTAAATCTGCATGGCAGTTTACTCCAATTGGATCATTCGCTTGCTTAAACTCAACTGATTCTGATTCCGCAGAACTGTGTTGGGTGTGAAAAAGTATTTGTTATTAACATTCTTTTTTCATTCGGTTTTTCCAGTTACGAGTCCTTTTTTTAAAGCTGATCGTTTTATGTTCATTTTGTTTAGTTCTTTTTTCGTAACAGATTTAATGTTTAGTATAGAGCTTAGAAAAATTCGCAGAGTGAGATAGACAAGAAGTAAGGCATGTAGCAACATCAGCACGAAAAAAGGCACTCCTTTAAAGGCAAGGAAGGTCAAAAATATTTTAAGTCAAGTGATAGCGATTGCTGTATGAGTTGTAATATTTTTGAATCAAACACGGGCAACGCCGGGCCATGCTGCTAGTTATTAAATAAATTGAAATATACACAACAGAAAATATATTTATACAATTCAATGCACAATATTAGAATTTTCTTATAAGCAAATATCTACGATGGTTTGGCAAGTACTTGATATCTGAAGAGGCTATATTGCTGTGACATTGTAAAACGTAATCTGTCTTGCTGGAAAATTGAGCCACATGTCTTGATAGTTAATAAATAAATAGATGCAAACTGGTTTTCCGCTGTTACGTAGTTTAAATAATTATGACGAAGAAGCAAGTATGTATAATAAAAAATATAATCATTATTTTGAAAAATTTTACCGAGAAAAATTGAAATAAAAATAAGTGCACAAAAAGGAGGCATCCATACTTTATATTATTTCAATAAATATGATTGCTGCTTGTTTTCGTTTCCAAATGAGCTTCCTCTTTGAATATTATGAATGGGAAATACTAAAATTACTATGAATTGTCACCTAAGGGATACTATTACTCGAATTGAATGGCCTTTAGTGTGATATAAGTTTGCAATTCCATCCTAAAAACAATAAATATTTCCCGCATTTGATCGAAGCAACGTTGTATAATGTGAATAATAATAATTATTATTATAGTTTGTATTGAAAATTCAAATTCAAATAAGTGTAATTAATAATAAAATTGATATCTTTACCTCATAATTTTCTATCGTGAACTGCTAAAACGGAAAACCAACGTGTGTATTTTTGTCTAATATATATATATATATATATATATATATATATATATATATATATATATATATATCAAACGAAAGGTAGCCGACGTGTGCTTGTAAAAGAAATTGTTGAAGAAACTAGAACGGAATTCTGTCTTCAATTGAATAACCATAAAAATTATCAGAGACAACAACAATATTTTTGTCCACTATTTACATTATTCTGACTATAGTCCTTATCTTTCTCGCCATATTTATTACAACGTTTCAGCCGTTGTACGCTCCGGCCTTCTTCAGGTGGTTGGAATGTCGAATTGAACCCTTTATTTCGCTCACTGGGGTAGACTGTTCTAGTTCTACGTGCCATGTTTAATAGATATCAGTTACCAAATTATCTCCTGTTAATTCCCCTCTCCAATTTCTCCACTGCCTTAACCGGGTATTGAACACACACTTTCACTGGATCTAACCAACATCTTAATCCCCTGTGTCATGTGTCCTTGAGGAGATCCGTCTATGAATTTCTGGGTATTATAAACCTAATATCTTCAGCAACATCTTTTACCAGTGCTCATATTGTAACTTTTTGCTGTTATCATTTTTGTTTTTACCAGAGCTCATATTGCAATTTTTGTTGGTATTATCGCTTTTCTCTGGCACTCCTTATTACTGGTTCCCATACTGTATTCATTTCTATGCTTGGTCGGCTCAGGAGATTTTTGTGGTGTAGCATATGTGCTGATTCCTTAAGGTTACGAATTTCCAGTTGTGTTCTTTGTCTATGATTTCAACTTGATCCCACAAAGGCCGGTGATCTCCCTTTTCTCTCCATATGTGGTCAGCTACGCCTGATTTTCCACTTCTCCTCGTGTCACAGCTTTCTAGTGTTATTGAAGCCCTATCTTAAGTGGGCGGCCTGTCTCTCCTTTATATTTCTTTCCGCAGCTGCACTGGATATTGTACACAAAGTCTTTAGTCATGTTCTTCTCTATGGGAGGGTCGTACTCGGGAGAGATATCTGTGAAGTGTTCTCCAGCTTTTGAAAATAAATAAATAAATTCCTACGTTGAGGGATTAAACAGTGATTTGGGTTTACACAGAGAGTACAATTTCCACATGGGGGCTTCTAACTAACAACATACCTCGAAATATAGATGTTTGTATCAGCAAAGTGTTATATATAAAAAAAAAAAAGATAAATTAAAATACTACAATTAGAAAATATTTTTAAAATCTTATGAGTTGCCTACCTTGCATATATTTTGAATTTATGGTGTTAACGCATAATACATTCATAGATATGCAAAGCCTGAAGATGGTCTCTGATTAGATTGAAAGTACTTAGGAAAATAAAAAAGAAGGAAAATTTTGGAAATTTTCTGGAGCAATTTCCTACAGCCAGCAAGAAATTAATTTGTGGACTTGAAAGGGTTAAAACTAAAATAAATATATATAATACGTATAAATTATTTAAATGAACAATATGTATGTATGTGTGTGTGTGTGTGTGTGTGTGTGTATTTGATTGTATCCATAAAATGCCAATATGCACGTAGGTTTGAAAATAGTAGCTGAGGGAATCATGTCAGAGTTGCACTTAAACCCTTTCTGCCTGTGAAACATTACAAGAAATAAAGCTTTTGATTTTTGGCACAAGGTCACTGGCTTTTGCATGAAAGAACTTTTAACACGGTCAAAACTTTTGACATTTTAATCTAAGACACTGCATTTGAACGGCAACTCCTTACATGGAAGCCGATCCTTAAAATCCTTTTGCTATTCTCTTCAAACATTCTCATCCCTTCTGATTATAAACATCGAAAACTTTTTCGTCAGCAGTCTAATAAGTTAAAATGTCTAGAATATATATATATATATATATATATATATATATATATATATATATTCTAGTCCCAAGGTTCAATGAAAATTAAGCTACTTTAACTAAATTGACAGTTAAAATTATCAGACATTCATCAGATAGGTGTAAAACTTTCTTTATGTACCGTATCTCCTCAGGACTTAGGCGATTATGGCTCTCCATAATTTCCTGTCCTTTGTAGCTGTTAATAACTATTGTCTTTTCTTTATTTCTCATAAACCCTGTTCCGCTATTCTTTTGCCCAAGCTTATTAAGCACTAGCAGGAGAGCCCGGCATTGCCCGGGGATGTAACAGTAAGAGATAGATCAAGTATCGACCATCATGAAGACTGAAAAATAAAATTGATAAAGATTATTGTTTAAGGTTGACGGACACGCATGTCTTAATTAGTTTATTTTTTTTTTGTTTTTTTTTACGAATTGGTCAACCCAAACTCAAACAAAAACATTGTTTACAATCGTTATGAGTCTATCGATTGATGAATAGAATTTTATTATAAACAATTGTCTTGTAAATGGAATTTTTAAAGCATTCTAAATAAAAATAAAGAAAAAAAATGTGCAAGACAATAAGAAACACTACCTGCCAGAAAAAAGTGAAGTTTTGTTGAAATCGGTTGAAAAATGTAGGTAGCCTTTTAGTTTTACAATTTATGATTTTTACTTATTGAATACAGTAAAAAAAAATTGCATATTTTGCTTGTGGTGATTCATAATTAGAATTCTGATTTGAATATATTTTCCACTCGTTGTTTCTAATACAAAAATTATTGACTTTATTTGGGTTTATTAATTTATTACAAGTACTATGTTCTTTCCTTAATAATTATCATCTTCGAAATATTGTTTTTTGTCTATCAGATTTTTTACGTCGACATTTTTAAATTATTTCTTAATACTTTCTTTTAAATATTGAATTAATTTCAAATAGAACCAATGCCTTATTGATCTGCCTTGTAAAAAATTGCAAAAGGAATTGTAAAAACGGCCCTAAAGTACGTGGAATTATCTTTCCCTAAAGATAAAGAATTATCCGATTTTTCGATTCGTACAATCAGTAGAGATCGTTAGATTATTGTTTCGGTTGACGGACACGCATGTTTTATTTTTTTTTATTTTTTTTTACGAATTGGTCAAACCCAAACTCAAACAAAAACATTGTTTTCAATCGTTATGAGTCTCCCGATTGAATTTTATTATAAATAATTGTCTTGTAAATGGAATTTTTAAAGCATTCTGAATGTTAAAAATAAAGAAAAAAGTGTGCAAGACAATAAGAAACACTACCTGCCAAAAAAAAAGTGGATATTTGTTTTATCGGCTGAAAAATGTAAGAAATCCGATCCCATATATAAAGGAACACACACACACACACACACACACACACGCGCGCGCGCGCACGCACACACACACATACACAAAGAACCTGGGTTTTTAACCCGATGTGAGTTGTCCCCCTTTCATTCTCACGATGTGTCTTACTTAATCGTGTTTTCAAATTGATTTTGTTAAAAAACAATTGTGTTTTTACCATTTTCGGCGCCGTTAGAACCACCACAAGGTAATTTTATGTAGTCCTGTGAAGTTTTGTTGAAATCGGCTAAAAAATGTAGGAAATCCGATCCAATATATAAACGTTACAGACACACACACACACACACAATCTGCGTTTTATAATAAGTAAGATGTTATACGTTATTTCATCTATCCTTCTAACCCTCAATCTATCGTATGAGTATCAGATTTTCCAAGCCCTCTTTCCTCAATATAGGCCCTGGAAATTTTAAATCTCTCTTCCTGATGTTAAGTATAAGTCTCTTTTTTGTTTCCATTTTCTCTAAAACTTCGTCGTTGCTCACATGTTCGTTCCATGGTATCCTCAGCATCCTTCTGGGGAACCACATTTCTGTTGCTTCATTCTTCATCTTTGAGATTTCCAGTATTCACTGACATATATGAGGAAAGATATCACGTAAGACTTCCGTAATCTTTTTTCTTGTTTCTAATGACGTTTTCCTGTTTCTTAATACTATACTTTGAGAAGGCAACTTTGGCTATCCTAATGTGTCTTCCTGTCGTAATTTCCGTCCTCTGCCAAAAATACTTCCCATTATTTTGACTGTTAGATTTTGATATCCCCGATTTGTAATTTGTATTTTTTTGGTTCTTCTTTTTGATAACAACTATGCATTCTGTCTTTTTGTGTAGTATATTGCTGCTGGATTCAAATGAGGCGACGAATACATAGATATCGTAATATATATATATATATATATATATATATATATATATATATATATATATATATATATATATATTGTTCAAGTTGCGGCGAATGAATAGAGGGAGAATCACAGAGGTTAGGATTGCGCATACAAGACAAAATCTTCGTTGAACCTCTACCCAGCCTCACGATATTTACCCAAGTCCTCCACACAAGGCTGGGTTTGGTACAAGGCCGGGTTTTTTAAAATGGGGCGTCCCGAGCTCGTAGGCTCGGGCAAAATTTTCCCATAGACCCCGTAATAATGGCGTCCGGTTTGTCTATCTCCTCAGACGAGACTCTCCCTTTCGGAAAAGAAAAGACTATGGAACTGTTATATAGCATCAGTCCTCCTATATGGCTGTGAATGATGGACAATCTGTTCACAAATGAAGAAGGGACCTGAGGCAAGAGATATGTGGTTCTACAGAAGGATACTAAGAATAACATACACCTGTTGTATATTGCTGCTGGACTCAAATAAAGCGACGAATACATATATATCGTAATATATGAGTATTTTTATTTTTCGAGTTGCGGGGAATGGCTAGAATGAGGGAAAATCAAAGAGATTAGTATTGCGCACACAGGAATTGACGGAAACAAATCTTCGAGGAACCTCGAGCCATCCTCTATGTCCAGATCAAGAATAGGCCTGGTATAATAACATTTGGACATCTACACAACTTCACGTTGCTGCACCTTCTTCAGGTACGTTGTCTACGCAACTTCGTGTGGTCACACCTATTACGGCATGCTCCATGCAATTTCGTGTAGCCACGCCTCTTCCGTCATGCACCCAGCGTAAGCACGCATTTCCTTCCGCTCATGACACCCGTGCGTCCTGTTTATTTTAGCTACCGGATGCATTCCTTGTTTATGCTATCACTAGTTCCGATTTCCGCTCACACTCAGATGCAGCGGAAGTAAGTTCAAAGGTCTTTCCTCAACCGCTATCCGGCACTTGCAACTTATGTTTTGTCTTTTCTTCTCGCTTTTCTATACTACCTTATGTAGGAGCCGCTGTAGTTTTATTTCCGTGTCTGCTATTAAGATTGTGACATCTGCGTATCTTATGTCGTTAAGAGTGTTGGTGCCAATAATGAATCCTGGCAAGACTTCTAATTTTCTCAGAATTGCATCACTGTATAGGCTGTCCAATGAAAAGATGTATCTTTGTCTTACACTGCTTTCGAAAGTACTACAAGTTGATCGGTCAATAAATGCCAAATGTTTTCTTATAAAGAAACGGCCAATATTAACATAACCAAGAGCGTAGCAGACATTGCCGTCGAAAGGGAATCACCAGTTTAGAATTACGGGCATTCACTTTCGCGTAAAGAACCCTTGGGTAAGGGATGAATCTATCGGCTCACCGCTCGATTAACTAGCAAGAGAGACTGTGATCCGTTGCCTTAGTTTGTACCCTGTTGAGGAGAACGACAACTCTGAATTCAGGAGAGATTGGGCGTGAAGATAGTAACGCCACCTTTCTAAAACCATCGAAGCAACAGTTGTCTGTAGCAGTGGCGCTATACGTCACAGAACATTCTAATAAAAGAGAATCTAACCTTTAAAACCAGTATTGAAATTGTCTTATAATAATTATTTCTGGACACAGGTGGTAAAAAAAAGACTACGATAGCTTTAAGTGAATGATAAGGAAGTTCATTTCCATATGTTCGTCCTCTTAAACAATCTGCCTATCATAAAATTCTTTAGACCGCATACAGGTGAAACCAATTCAAACAAATTCTTATGAAATCAAATTTATATTTGTATGAATATTCTTATGACCGCCCCACCCCCGAAACATGATACGGGCACCTGACTCTATCATATCTCAATTTTTATAAGGTAGTATACATTTTAAGTACAACTTTCATTGTAAATTAATTATGTACAATAATGGATCGTATGCAATATAGGTGAACAGTTCACTGAAAAAACTGAAAATAAATACAATGTATCTAAATACAAAATCGAGACATGTCATATAAGATCATTCAATCTAAATGTTTATTTGCGATTCAATATTAAGAATAAAAAAATAGTGAATTTTATATCGTGTTTTTTTTTCGAGACTTAGCATAAGCAAAACAAATTCACAGATTTGGCCGAAAAAAAAGACCTCAGAATGACGTCAAAATCCGCCATAATTTTTCATCCTTTAATAGTTTATGCTTAGTTTAAATTGTAACGTATATAGACGTAGGCGGAGAAAAGCAAATGTTGATAATATTATGAGGGCCACACAGCTCTGCCCGTGGCCCCCAATCAGACTTGCTATCAGGTCGGAGTTCGGAGGTAGTACGCGCCAGTCCAGCGTACGAATACTTTTTTATCAAACCGCGACTCTCACATCAAAGCAAAAGGTCTATCACTGCTGCTTCCTATTAAGATTTCATAACTGCCTACGTTTCTCTCTTACAAGACATGCTTCTTGACAGGAAGCGATCAAGTCAAATCCCCGAGAAAATTTATTTAGATAACCCAGAGTAAACGTGACAGAAAGTGTATAGAATGAGATCACGTTTTTTATTGTCTTTTTTTTTTTCAATTGCTGATGGAACTGTACTGATAGTTTTCGGTTGAATTTAATGTCTTCCTTTCTCACTGATTGTATATTTGATTGATACCGCTAAGTCTTGTATATATTCTTTTATTTGATTCCTTTGCGAATCACTTGTCATCATTAAAGACTGATCAATTGACATTCGAATACGAAATGAACCTTGATCAGTGGGCAGAAATCATTCGAGTTTATCATTAAGGATTCAATGACTTTCAAAATGGCTGCTTCTGATTTCAAACATTGTTTTGTTTTGTCTCAAACAAGAGAAGAAAAAAAGCTGCTTTTTTTAATTTTATTTGCAAGTCATATCTGGTCATATTAAGATTTCTTAGAATGGCTAGGAAACAACACATGAAGAAATAATAGGATGTTGGAAATGACAATGGTAATAAGTCGGAATTATTTATTGACCTGAGCTGCCAAAAGCGACGGAAAGAGGAAAAGACAGATGGGAATAAAAAGGAGATGATTTAAAAAGAGAAATATAAATGAGATCAGAACTAAAGGAATAATAAATATATTTTAAAAAAAAAGACTATCACCAAAACAAAGTATAAAAGATATATTTGTATATATTAACTCAGGAAATATGTTTTAAATATACGACATTTATTGAATCGTGCTTATTAAGTTGCACACGCATTTCATAACCTAAATGTAACAAGTATTAAAGGACTTCTTTTTTATATGTTTCCTCTGCTCCAGATCTTTCTGTGACTGGTTATGGCTCTTCACAACTTCTCATCCTTTGTACCATTAAACAGTGTTAGTCATCATAATATCACTTCCAGTTCCTTTTCAGCCATCCATTTACACAGTGTTAGAAAGGTCACTCAATGTTTCTCTCTAAATTCAGAATGTGGACGATCATGTCTCTTCACAACATCCAATCTTTTGTAGTTCTAAATAGCGTTTATCTCCTTACGAACCCTCTCACTTTCTGTGCTGCCATCCATTTACATAGCACGTTAGGTAGATTACTTATAGTATCCCTTGTTTCTTCACGACACGGATGATCGTGGATCTTCACAACTTCCTATTATTTGTAACTCTTAACCAATGTTTGTCCTATTTACATTCTGTCCTGACCCAGTGGATAAAAGCTTTGGTTGAATCCAGGGACTTGACCCCAAAAAGTTGTGAGTTCAATACCTAATTACGGCATTTGTGAAAAAACAAACTTGGAGAGTTGAATTAAAGGGAGACAACTGATACTGAAACACCCGGAAGAGGTATGAGACGGGAAACTAGAACAATCTACCCCGGTGGGCGAAATAAAGGGTTCAGTGCAGAATTCCAATCATTTGAAGAACGCCGGAGCGTACAACGGCCGAAACGTCATGAATATGGCAACGAAGATGAGGACAACAGTCCGAAAAATATAAATAGGGTAAATAATTACAATACTTCATCTCAGGAATACAGACAGATAATGTTTGCCTTCTTTATTATCGCTACCAATTATATTTCTGGCATCCATTTACACAAGTTTATTAGGAAGGTTACTCGATGTTTTTCTATGTGGGGCAGATGAATTAATTCATTCTAGCCCCGTCTCATTATAATCATACTTTAATACATACGAGGTCTGTCTGAAAAGTAATGGGACTTTCTCCGTTCTTTGATGTGAGAAATATCGCCCAGAGTGAGTTCTTGGGTCAAACGATCAATCAGCAAGAAAGGAATCCTGTAGCGTTTCATTCGCTCAGTACGAGAGTGGAGACGAGAGTTGTGGCAATACAAATCGAGATTTCAGCATCATGACAATGCACCTGCTCACAATGCCCTGAGTATCCGTCAATCCGTGTACGAGAAAAATATCTCCGTACTGGAACAACCGCCCTATTCACCTGATCTTGCTCTGTTTACCTTTTTTCTTTTCCCCTAGTTCAAGAGGATCATCATGAGGACCCGTTTTAAAGGCGCGGAGGCCTTCAAGAGAGGGGCATCCAGGAAGAATCCTTGCAGAAATGTGGCAGAGAAGGCTGGAAAATTGCTTTAGAAAAATGAGGGCACTTTGAAAGGGAAACCAAATAGGTTGTTTTTTGCAATTTAAATAAATTGTTTGTGACACGAGTCCCGTTAATTTTAAGACAGACCTCGTATTTCATATATGTTGGTAACTAGGATTTTATGTCTGATTTCGTTATGATTTTTTCTGTTGATTTTGTAAAACCTACAAAAGACACAGAATAAAAATGCAGAAAATACAAAAGTCCACTAATAATAATCCCGACAAAGATAACAAAATCAAACGAATAATCCCAATTCCCTAACAACTAGTATTAAAAAAATCAAAAGAAACGTATAATAAGGGGTAAGGGTAATAATAATGGTAATATTAGCCGTTTCCTTATAAGGAAACATCTGACATTCATTGACCGAGCGGCAAGAGCCACTGGAATTCGAAATTTATAAAATATTTCTATTAAGACAATAACTGTCATCACTCTTTCAAATATTGATAGGGGGTTTCCTTCCTAACCTTTTGTTTGAAATAGTGTGGAACGTCAACATATTGATTATGTTATTATTTCCGCTTTAAGTTACATATAATATCCATTTTAGTTGTTACTTTTGTTGGTAGTCCACAAGTGATGTGGTTTCTGTTATTTGGTTCAGTTCTTTGTTTGCGAATACATAGCGTCAGTTCACATGTTTAAAAAAAAAAGATAGCCTTCGCTGCAACTAAACAGGCTTCATTCGCTCGGAACTATTTTAACTATTGACCCGAAAAAGTTGTTGTATACAGGTGAATGGTTAGATATTTCTAATAGAAATTAATACGACCGCTAACCCTTTTTTGTTGTTACATATCGTGTCTAACAGCAAAATTGTCCAAATCATATAAAAGCAAATTTGTCCATTTGTTAGATGTAGATTTGAAGCGTTGTATCTTAGAAATGATTAAATATATCTTACTGGAATTCTGCGAGGTTTTTATATCACTACTGCACTCTATTTTAAGCAATAAGAATGTATAATTAATCTCCAAGCTTAACAGAAGATTAATCGTGATGAAATCGATCATAAACGAAAATGATATGTGCATTATTAATTAAACATACGTGAGGATAAAAAATTCATGAAGGATTGAAATTATATATATATATATATATATATATATATATATATATATATATATATATAATTTCAGGATCATTTTCCAGCTTATTCAAGATTATCTTCGCCCTCTCTAACCCTCTAATTTTCTGTCCTGGAGAAAAATGTGTCTCACAGATTTCACGTACGATTTTATTTTCAATTCTTTTTTTCACTGCTCTTTGGACTGTCATAGCTGAAACTCCTTTCTCACGTGCCAAACGTCTCATGGATTGAGTTGGATCCATGTTTTATTCACCACTCACTTGATGGTTCTTGAACTGACTGTGCAGATGGAAGTCAGATTATGAATTTTGGTACCATTGATGAAGGCATGAATGATTCTTTTGCTCTAATCATTGCTCATTTGGGAAGACAGTGAGGCTGACACAAAACGATTTTAACCTATTGTCTTTCTAGCTGAATAACTGAAAGGGTTTTTCAGTGATTCATACGGCAAATTGTGTCAACGTCTTATCTCTCTACTGTTTCCTCCTTTGTAAACTAATTCACTGTTCTCTTGATGGTTCTTGAATGGACTTTGAAGATGGAAGCCGGAGTATGAATCTTGATACCATTACAGAAGGCTTGGATGATCTTTTTCCTCTCAATATTGCTCGTTTCGGAAGCCAGTGGGGCTGACAAAAACGATTTTATCCTGTTTTCTTCCTAGCTGAATAAATCAGGTAGCTTTTCATTGATTCTTACGACAAATACTGTCAAGATATCTAATTGTCGTATCTGAAAACCTGGAAAATAGAAACTCAATTAGTTTAATGTTTTTTAGTTATTTTGTGGTATGGACAATTATGTTGTTACACGACTTGGACAATTTTGTTGTTACACCCGTTATAGTGACAATTTCAGATCAAATTTCAGCTAATCATTATCTGTCAGGCCACGGATTTATTTATTCACCTTTATACTTGCATGTCTACACATATACAGCTACAAATGTTTTATTTTCCAATTATCAGGCTTGGTATATTTCGTGTACCTAAATACAACAACAACTAGGAGACATCAGTCATAGTTAATATTACTATACGAATATGAGACTAGATCAATAAATCTGGGGTCTCACATGAAATTATTGGATTGTCGGTTGAAATTTACTCTCTATAATATATTATTTACTTATATCTATAATGTTTTATCTATTAATGGAAAATCGTGGTGTAAAACGCATTGGCAAAAAGGGTTATAATATATTAACATTTTTTTGTGCAAAATAGATGCTTTTTTCTTTCATCATAAGATTACAAATTTATTCATTTACTTGCGTATATGATTCCTTTTCACTACTGCATTGACAAATAATTCTATTATTAAAAAAACATTTACTAAAAATAAATGCTTTCATTTCAACATAAAATACTTTTATTTCATCATCTTTTTTTTCTTCTTTCCATGTGCCGTGTCCTCTCAGGACGCAGGCGATCATGGCTCTCCACCACCCTGTAACCCCTGTCAGCTCTCAGCAAGTTCCTTTTGCCACCTACCCCAGACCACGTTCTGTCATCCTCTTGCTTAAGGTCGCTAGGTATATCATGCGTTGTTTTCCCTTGTCTCTATTCGACCCGTCAGTATCAGATTCTCCAGGCCCTCTTTCCTCATTATGTGTCTCTTCCTGATGTAAAGTATAAGCCTCCTACTTTTTTTTTTCTTTTTTTTTTTCATCCTCCCTAAGACCTCATTGTTGCACACATGCTCGGTCCATGATATCCTTAGCATCTTTCTGTAGAATCACACCACCGTCGCCTTGAGTCTGTTCTTCATCTTTGACTTATTGTTTCAACTTTGCCTACCAGCATACCATTTATTTTAGAGAATTTTCAAGAGTCTTTTCAGCTACTGAACTTAATTTTTTAGTTGTCAAATTTTAAGGTTAACTTAATACTTTTTTTTGCCATAGTTCATATTGCAATTTTTGTTGTTATTATTGCTTTTCTCTATCACTCTGTATTATTGGTTCCCATATTGTATTTATTTCTATTCTTGACCGACTTATAAGATTTTTCTGACATAGTATATGTGCTGATTCCTTACGTTTTCGTATTTTCCAGTGATGGTCTCTGTCTATTATTTCAAACTCATCCCGTGGATTAGGGTGCGGTGATCTCCCTTTTCCCTCCATATGTGGTCAGCTACGCCTGATTTTTAATTTACTTTATTTAAAAGTAATTAAAACAAGTGTGTTTTATTGAATTATTTTTGAGTTGTCTCGACGGTGTTGAGTTGTCCTTTCATAAACACACAGATTTCTTTTCTGTTCTCCAACTTATAAAATACTTCAGAAGAAAAGGGGATTTACCCTCTTTCTTTATTGATTCTTCACCTTCGCAATATTGGAAACTGGACGACAGAAACGTTACGGTAACGACAAACGCCAAATAATGAATGACTACAATAGTCCGAACAACACTTGAAATGATAATCAGTCAGTCATGTGCCATATGTGATATAAGCTTAGGCGATCATGTATCTTTCGATATGTGACTGACAAGGCAGATATTTCCCGCAGTAGGTTTCCATTTCTTTCTGCGGTAGACCAGTTGCCATCCAGGGTTATAGAACCCGGTTCTTTCAGGTTATTTACCCATTGTTGAGGATTCATATCTTTCGCAAGGGTATTAGCACGTAAGTGAATGTAATGGATTTGACTGGAATTCGAACTCGGCTCTCCGACTCCTCAATCCGAGCCGCTATCAATTACTCCACCGTGCCCACTCAAAAAGTAATACGGTGATAAAAAGAAAGATCATGTTAATTAAACTGGAGAGGGAAACAACTTCAAATCAACATAAAAAAAAGTTCCTTACGGCCGCATCATGTTGAAACATCGGTTCCCGTACCATCACCGAAGTTAAGCAACGTCGAGCCTGGTAAGTATCAAGATGTGTGACCGGTTCTGAATACTAGCTTCTGTAAGCTTGGATGTGTGGATTGGGTAATGGATTATGACTCGGAATTGTTAATCGGAGAGCCGAGTTTCAATTTCTGTCGGGTTCTTTATATTCACTTTCGCACAAATACTCTTTCCCCCCACAGATATGGGTTAATTAGTAAGATTTGTATCGCTAAATTATTACTATCTCCAAAAATAAAATAAAAATTGTGTACAAAAATATATACATTTAGATGTTAAATAACCTGTAGAAGATGATGTACCGCTAAACAAAAAGAACCAAAACCGAACCAAACTGAATACAAAAATGCGCATGCGCGTTGAATCGTGTTCATGCATCTGCATGTATTCATACGCGCCATTGTGTTCACACTCAGGCCTGTGTATACAGATGTGAGAGCATTTGGTATAATTAAGTCTTTCTCGATATTGATTTTTATACGGCTTGTTAAACAAAAAAATAAGCCTGTTTCTCTCTCTTCTCTCTCTTCTCTCTCTCTCTCGTTTGTGAGAAATATTCTAGGACTATTTTTTTTTTCTGTTTCCTCTCTTTTAATATTGACTGTTGGATACGATTACAAAAATAACTGGCCGCTCCTTCTGTTTCTCTGGCAAATTCAGATGGGCACGTTTTCGCCAGAAAATGCCTGCATCGCAACCAACGTGACTAAATGATTCCTTTCATCGACTAGCGGCATTTCTCCAAGAAATATTTCTAAATCGTTGAAGGAAAATAAAAATAAATACATATATTTGAACAAAATCAACGCGTATTCGCCATTCCAAACTTTAATGAAACGTCCTAAAAAACTTAATTTTCTTTTTCTTAATTTTGTAATGATCAGGTTTTACTTTTATTTCACGTTTGCTTTTAAGAATTTGAAAACCTGAAAGAAACATTTGGCGTCGCGAGATATAAAAATGAAAACAAATATTAGTTTCTGAATATTGAAACGAAGTCTGTATGCAGTTTTTCTTTTTTAACATCAGGTTATGCCGTTTAAACAGGGCATCCAAATATTTGATAAAGTGTAAATTTTGTTCAAAACTTAAAAAAAAAACAGAGAAAATGTCAAAAAAAATGAATTCACGCTTAACAATAAAATACCAAAAATCAAAACAACTTGTAAAATATCCTAAAAGTCTTAAAAGAGTTTTTTTTTTTCATTTCAAAACCGAAATCTATATGAGGGGAGGAAAGAATTTGTCAATTCACTTCATCTCTAATACGTAAAGTGGCTAGTAAAATAAATAAACTATATATTTTTAAGATTCCAGACGTCATTTTTATTTCAACAAATGCCGGATAGAATTCTTAAAAGGGCAATTCAATAATTTGCATAGATGCGTCAATACATTCAGTTCAGGAAGAGAGAACAACTTTTACGCAGTTTCATTTAATCTTCCTATCAAATCGTGAAATGAAGTTCGCGCTGAAATGTCTCGCTTCCAGATTTTTGCATACGAACGTTCGGATCCTCCAAGGCTCTATCTTTGGTCTTATGCTGTTTCTGATATTCATTAATGTTTTCCCGAAATCATCAGTTCCCAACTTGGTATTTATGTAGATAACAGTACCATTTTCTCCTGTCTCAGTAGCAAATCCGTTATATCTGAAAAAGTAAACCTAGTTACTCCTCTTAAAAAGGAAAATCAGTGGTTAACTGAGGCTTGTAAATTTGAACGTCTCTGTAAAAAACCGCTTTCATTTAATCAGCACAGAGAAACGTTTCTGTCTGCCATCAGCACGGATGACACTAGACTTCAGGAGAGTAACACACTGCGCCTTTTTGGCCTCACGTTTTCCACTGACATGAAGTGGAGCGACTATATTGAATCAATAGCTGCATCTACTGCTAGGAAAGTTGGTTCACTTTGTCGTCTCAGAAAATGTTTCTCGTCAGATTTCATCTTTACAAATCTACCATTTTTCCATGCGTTGAATACTGTTGCCATATCTGGCCTGATGCTGCTGCTGTACATCTCAAGATTCTTGACAAAATCCCAAAAGAAGGATCTGACTTGGCATCTCGAAATTCTCATCGACGTGACTTGGCTTCTCTCTGTCTTTTCTACAAATATTTTCATGACAACTGCCCTCGACTACATGAATTTCAGCGTGCTATTCAGTTGGCATCCAGATCTCAAACGTTTACTGTTGAAATAGCTAAATGCAACCGCCACTTCTACTCCTACAGTTTCTTTTTCTCGCACTTCCCACCTGTGGAACTCCCTTATGTCTCCTTGCTTCACTGATAACTACAATCTTCAAAAATTTAAATGCAACGTCAGTCGCGATCTTCTGTTCCTTTCATCTTTTGTCCATTTCTCTTTCATTGTCATTCCAAGTACCCACCTCGCGTACTCGTGGTATTACCGCAAGGTGAAATGATTAAAAATCATAAAGAATAGACTGTGAGCTTTGTCCCATCATAAAAGCATGCAGATGCGAACTTTCAAGTAAACGTATTAGAAACAATATACATTAAGTATTTACATTCCTCGTTCTGTAATTAAAAGGACTGCCTTTAACGTATGAACTTAATTTACTGGTGATCTTTTTTTTTTTTGCATGAACTAAATCATGAAAATTATTCCAACTGGTTTTAACCGGTTAAAATTTGACGGTTTTCTTATTTTCATTTTTATGATGAATCCTAATTCTTAAGTTAATTATTGAATAAGCTTATAGCGAGTTCTATGACAAAATAGCCATAGACATTTCCTTATCACGTCGTTAAATATTTAATTTTAACAAAATATTGCAATAGCAATCAAAATATGTAATCTGGTTGTTATTTAAAAAGTGACAGGGGTACAAAAAAAATGGAAATTGAGAACTTTTCCATTTCACTGAAACAGAGGCCAAACACTACTACTTTCTTTTATTTTCTCACTGAAACCAAGAAGCGTCCCTGATAAGTTTTTTTTTGTCTTTATGATCAAAACAGAATAATTTAAGAGGTATTAGGAGGAGACGTCAAACACTTCTATCTTTCTTTCGTTATTTCTTTCTTGCTTGCTTGCTTCCTTTCTTGCTTTCTTTTTTCACTGAAACCAAGTAGTGTCTCTAATATATCTTTTATCTTCTCACACGATCAAAACGCAATATTTCATAATTTATGTTATATTAGCAGGAGACGTTAAACATTTTTCTTTCTTGCTTTCTTTTACTGAAACCAAGTAGTGTCATTAATAGGTCTTTTGTCGTAGTCAAACCGGAACAGTCCATTATTTATTAGGTATTAGCAGGAGACGTTGAACAATTCTATCTTTCTTTCTTTTACTGAAACCAAGTAGCGTCTCTGATATATCTTTTATCTTTCAACGCGACAAAAACTTAATAGTTCATTATTTATGAGGTATTGACAGGGAGTAGCGGTCGAGCAAAGTAACGAAGGGAGTGACAAATGCAATTATAATAGAGTATTATATTTGCATCACACATGTGTTTTGAAAATTGCCCATTTGTCAGAAGTTGAGATGATAATTTTCTTATTGTTTGCAAATATATTTAGTGCATTAATATTTCTTTTTCATTGATCGTTTTACTTTGTTGTTTTTTTTCTGGTCAAATGTCAATACGATGCTGATTATATAGGTAGAACTATTCAGAGGTTGGATATGAAAAGAATTCAATATATATTTATTAGTATTCGTAACATGTAATTTAATCATTTACATAGGTGCATCAATTCGTCCGGGTGTGCGATAGCTGAAAGTCTATTACATAAATGCTAAAGCGCTGTGTTTTGTCGTAAAGATGTTGTCGGTTCTAAGACGAATAATTTTAGATTTTCACTTTTAAGCACGGAAGACAAGATACATTTATTTATTTAATTAATTATTATAATTTTCTATTTACAACATTCTAAAAATTATTATCATTTAACAATTTACAGAGAAAAAATATTAAAATATTTTTTTATTCCTAAATTTATAAACATTTACTAAATTATTAAAATGTGCGAACCAACGACGATTTCAAACTTTTGAAACATCAAAACAGAAACCAGAAAGATATTCCGAATTAGCGTTTAAAAATACCAAAAGTCTTACAGTAAATTCAATATAATTAACCTCTCTCTATTGACTTTAATTATAATTGGTTCATATATATATATATATATATATATATATATATATATATATATATATATATATATATATATATATATATATATATATACATATATATATATATATATATATATATATATATATACATATATATATACATATATATATATATATATATATATATATATATATATATATATATATATATATATATATATATATATATATATATATATATATATATATATATATATATATATATATATACATATATATACATATATATATATATATATATATATATATATACATATATATATATATATATATATATATATATATATATATATATATACATATATATATATATATATACATATATATATATATATATATATATGCATATATATATACATACATGTATATATATATACATATATATATATACATATATATATATATATATATACATACATGTATATATATACATATATATATATATATGATATATATATATATATATATATTTATATATACATATTATATATATATATATACATATATATATATATATACATATATATATATATATACATATATATATATACATATATATATATATATACATATATATATATATACATATATATATATATATATATACATATATACATATATATATATATACATATATATATATATACATGTATATATATATATGTATATATATATATAGATCTATGAATCAGAAGAATACCTAACGTGGTGAAAAACAGTTGTCAGAACAGAACTTGGACAAAGATTGCTTATATCTAGAAAGGATAAGAAATTCTGGAGCTACTGCGGCGTCAAGGTACATAGAAGAAGTTGTTTATTGTACGTAATTGTTTGTATATATATATATATATATATATATATATATATATATATATATATATATATTCTTGCTCTATTGGTTTGGGCGTTCGTATTTGTGAATCTCTTGTCTTCATTTCACGAGGGGATAAGTAGACTTCTTTTTAATGCAAATTGATATATTCTTTCTTGTCTAAAGTCTGTTTTATAAAATTAAAGACCATAGTTATCATTCAAAACTTAGAGAAAAATGTTTGTTATTAATAATTTCAACAATTTTTCTTCCGGCAAAACGTTCATTTACAAGTATACTACTTCTGTCCGTTGCTTCAAGTGTCTAAATTGATTGATGAAATTGAAATTAATAGAACATTTCTACACGTTTAATTTGATTTTTTTCCGTTAAATCCGTTGCGAAAATTTCGACAATAATAATAATAATATATATATATATATATATATATAAAATATATATATATATATATATATATATATATATGGGTGTCAAAATAGGACAAAGATTGTTCTTAAAAAACTCCGGAGAGCTAATACGTAATTTTTGGCTCTATTGGTTTGGGCGTTCGTCAATTTTTTGTCGTTATTTCACAGGACATATAATGAATTGGTCAAAGTTTGGGCAGTCAAAAAAAAATATTTGTTATCAATAATTTCAACAATTTTTCTTCAGTCAAAACAATTTCATTTAAACGTATACTACTTCTGTCCGTTGCATCAAAGTGTCTAAATTGATTGATGAAATTGAAATTAATAGAGACATTTCTACACGTTTAATTTGATTTTTTCCGTTAAATCCGTTGCGAAAATAGCAATAATAATAATAATAACGGCGTACGTTTCGATTGGTTCGTTATTGTGGAAAAACGCCAATGTCGTTGCATTAGTTAAGTGCTCTGCTAAAGAGCGTATAGTAAGAAAAGTAATACTACTTTGGTTCTAGACAAAACACACGGAAATTCGGATTCAAGATAAAATTTCCGATTTATATATAAAAAATCGCATCATTTTATACAGCTCCGTTGCATAAGAATATTATTATTATTATTATTATTATTATTATTATTATTATTATTATTATTATTATTATTAATATTGAAATGGTAGGCCCTGCAGGTTGTAATATATCTTTGAAGATTTTCCAAAACATCTCAAAAGTGTGACACATGAGAATATCAGTAATTCCAGTTGTAGTTGGAGGACTCGGATTGATTGGACAATGATCCGATAGACTCACTGAATCCTTAAAGAAATAGAAAAAAAATGTACTCACAAGTACAGCCCTCACCTTACGAAAGGCTTTATCTATTTAAAATGTATGTGATCTTAGTGTTTTGTTTTTTGTTGTTGTTTATTTCTCAAAAATGCAAAGTGGAAAATGTTATGATGCCATTTTTGACCTTAGGTCTCTGGTTAGGACCTGTTAGAAATCAAAGGAAATAATAATAAGTGTGATTGCTTTCCTATCAAGAACTACCAATGTAAAATCCTTATGCCATACAGACCCTCTTGAAACGGAGACATTGAACACATGACGCCAACGTCTCCTATGGGGCTGCGCAGTATATACCTTAGTCAATATACCCCGCATTCAACCGCCCTTACAAAGAGAACTGGCGGGAATATGAGCCACCAGAAGTTGTATGGAATGAAGATGTTAGCATCCTATGGAATTACAGCGTCTAGACCGGTAGGCAACTTCAAATAAATCGAGCAAATATAATTTCGAAAAATCATATTGAAAAAACTTATCTTCTGATAGATGTTGATTTTACGTAATTGTTTGTATATATATAGATTCTTGCACTATTGGTTTGGGCATTCGTATTTGTGAATCTTTTGTCGTCAGTTCACAGGGAAATTAGTAGGCTTTATAGAATTGAAGACCATAGTTATCAGTCAAGACTTAAAGAAAAATATTTGTTATTAATAATTTCAACAATTTGTGTTCAGGCAAAACAATTTCATTTACACGTATACTACTTCTTCTGTCCGTTGCATCAAGTGTCTAAATTGATTGATTGATCCACTTGTCATCCGTGCTTAAAAGTGAAAGTCCCGGAACCGACATCATCTTTACGACAAAACACAACACATTGGCATTTATGTAATAGACATTCAGCCATCTCAGACCCGGACGAGAAAAACACACCTTTGAAAACTTTTGCGCAAGTACAAAGTGGCATGTTCT
Source organism: Acanthosepion pharaonis (assembly GCA_903632075.3). Classification (NCBI taxonomy): domain Eukaryota; kingdom Metazoa; phylum Mollusca; class Cephalopoda; order Sepiida; family Sepiidae; genus Acanthosepion; species Acanthosepion pharaonis. Next base: position 255,818 of record CAHIKZ030000751.1, on the reverse strand, counting down.
TGTTGAGGCTGTGGAGATTTTTTTTTAATCATATCACCAAACACAAGGCAGTAAAGCTACTAAGAGACAACGGGTGTGAAAGAATATGAAAAAAACTGAAACATTATTAAGGACTGAGAACAATAGAAGAGTAATCAAGAAGATAGTAGATAACGATTGACATTGCATTTAAATTTTTGAAGATCTAATTTGACTTGAAAGCATGGAAACCGGAAGAGAGTTTCAGAAGCGAGAAGTACGAGAAAAGAAGCTGTTAGTATAGAACTTACGGTTACATCTAACCAACTCAAATATCGACAATCTAGCACTGCGTTTTATAAAGTCAAGATACCATAACGTAGAATTCATAGAACAGGCGCAGAGGGGGGGGCTACTTTACGGCGGTGAGAATGTGACTGAAGTCGAGACACCAGGTCAGGACCAATAATATTGCTGATTCTTCTTTGGATCTTATCAAGAATCTCTATATATTCGGCAGGAGCACCAGACCATGTGTAGCAGCAAAATTCTAAATATGGATGAATGATAGACATATAAATACGTAAGACAGATTCAAGGGAGAAAAATTGTCCCGAACAGCAGGGTGAACCCCTTTTCTTAGCAGCAGACCCATCAGATATCAAATTGAACAGATAAATATGTGGGACAAATTTATTCGTGGCCCTAAAACATATGAATTGCAAAAAACTCATACATAAGAGGATTTCCCATATCTTCCACAGATTTCTGTACATGCAATGACAATAATTACGCCCATTTTTTTCTTTCTTATTGCTTGAGTCTTAATCTGTTTGAATTTCATGATAAAAAAAGACTTGTTGTCTCTTGAAGTCTTTGGTTGAAATAAGAGAACAACTCATATTATACAAATTAAAATGCAAAGAAGAAGAAGAAATCAATCATGAAAGAATGTCCTAAATACAAACGAGATTTACATTTAGTAGATTCTGTAGAAAACCAAAACAGAAGCGAAGAACCAACCGTTGCAGCAAAATTTAAATGAAAAAGAAAGCCAAGAATAAAGCTCTTGAACAGATGAAACAACTTTGGCATGTCAATATCCAGAACGAGGCTAATAAAGCCGATGTTGATAAAGTTAATATTCATCGATGGTTACGAGCACTTTAATTAAAGGTTGAAAGGGAAAGCTTTATTCTTTCAGCACAAGATAGAGATTCATTTCATTAGGAACTTTTAGAAAAAATATCACACATTATAGTGTGAATCCAAAATGCAGATTCTATGACAAATATCAAGAAAGCATGAACAATCTAATCTCAGGATGTTCTGTACTTGCGCTAAGTGAATATAAAAATCGTCACGATAGAGTAGAGCAATATTTACACTGGACAATGTGCAATTACTTTGGAAAAAGGTTAACAAACACTTGTATAAACATCAACCAGCACCGGTTACAGGAATAAAAGACATCACAATTCTATGGGATGACACCATCTTTACAGACAAGAAGATGGAAGTAAATAGGCCGGATATAATTGAAAAGAAAAAAAAACTTACCTACTAATTAATATGGCTTGCCCAGCGGACTGTAACACAGCAACCAAGGAATTTGAAAAACTATCGAAGTATAAAGACTTGGAAATCGAAATGGAAAAAATGTGGAAATTGAAAACAAGGATAGTACCAGTCATAGTAGGTGCGCTTGGAATGATAAAAAAGGATCCCAACAACATATTGAAAAAAAAGTACCTGGAAATACTAGCTTAAGAGAAATGCAAAAAATTGTCTTGATATATACAGCCCACACATTAGAAGAACTTTGTCCATGTAACATTAGTGACGTTATAGGAGGTGGAAAAACAAATAATGAAATATAGCCATAACAAAACACCATAACCTGCTTTGGGTCTTCCCGCAAGATTTGGTAAGTAGTGTGACCATAGCAGAAATCGAAATATAATGACAATTACGATAATAATAATAACATATTTTTCAATTAAAATGCACTAAAGTAAATATCACATATTTGCTTGCCTTTTGCCCGACTAGTTGAGCATGTTTCGTGTGGTTTCTTGCAATGTGAACCGATTAATTATGGAGGTCGTCATGACAAAGTTTTCGGTGTTTATTTTTTTTTATCTTCGACGGACCGGACAACCAGGATTGCTGAGAAGTACATCTAGATACTTGGGAGCACCCTGAAATAGAGACCGTCTAAGCAAACTGGGATATGCAACTTGAAGGTATTTCTAAATAGGCCTCACCTGCAAGTTCAAAAAAATTTGGCCTCTGATGTATGTTAGTTGAGGTGTGATGAATATTGGTTCGCAATGAGAAATCGGAGAGCCGAGTTCGAATTTCAGTCGGGTTCGTTACATTCACTTACGCGCAACTACCCTTGGGAAAGATATGAATTACTCTCTCTAGCTATGGGTTGAGCAGCAGAACAGACTTGGTTCTATAGTCTTGGTTGGCAACGGTCCACCATAAAAAGAAACGGCAGCCTACTGAGGGAATATCTTCTGCCTAGTCAGTCATGAATCGAAGAGACGTAATCGCCCAAGCGTGTATCATGTATGATACTTAACTGATTGATGCATGTTATTCCTTCTGAAAAGGATACTTATACTTAACGTCAGGAAGAGACAGTTGAAATTTCTACGGCACATTATAAGGAAAGAGTGCTTGGAAATTTTGTTACTCACAGGGCAGGTTGACGTCAGGAGGGACAGAGGAAAACAACGCATAACATACTTAGTAAGATTGAGTAAACGGATAGCGGAACAGGGTTGGCTTAGAAGAAATGACAAAAAGACAACAGCTGCAAAGGACAGGAAATTTTGGAGAGCCGTGAACGCCTACGTCCTGAAGACACATAAAAGAAGTGATATACCTATATCGACAGTCGATTTTTCTATCTGTTTATATCAGTTATGGACAAAATACATGTTAGCCACATGCTGCCCGACTGGCTTTCTGAATGATATGCTTGACTTCATGAGGTAAATATCGTTTATTAAAACGTTTGTTTCCGTTCTTTCTCACTTGTTCACTCACACACTCTCTCATACATAACCTTATATATATATATATATAAAATGTTTCTTGAAATTTGTTTTGGTTTCTCGCAATTTTTCTTGAATTTTGTAATCTTTTGTTGATGGTAAGTTTTTCATCATTCTAAACCATCAGCGATTTTCACTCTGGAAGATTATACGTGTAAACTTCATTTGCTGTAGAAATAAAAAAATAAATAACATTCATAATATCTTTCATCTACAGAAAAGAAATATACTATTTTTAATATATGTTTGCAAATTCATATGAATAATTTAGGAGGAAATTAGACACAGCAGTATAAAATTATCACACTTGTCATTGTTGATAATATTATACGAAGACTTCAGTTTTTTCAATTATAAAATAATCTTTTCTTCAAACAAAAAAAAATCGAATTTTCCCCCATTTTTAATGTAGATGCTTAAGCGAATGATCTGTGGAAGAAAATGGCTGCGAAAGAATAAATAAAAACATCATTTTGATATTTTCAGTATTGCAACTCGCGTTACGATTATGATAAACTATATCTGATGCAGTCCAGTGTTCGAAAATAGTTGTCCGTATCTGGATACCCAGTGAACTACTACTTACCAATCCAATAATATAGTTGACGGAACATATGTTGCAAGAAAATTAATAAGAAAAAATAATTCCGTAAAAAATGGTGATAGGACTCGTGAATTGTGATTATGGATAATACCACGAAATTGATAATCTGAGAGCCGAGTTTCTATTCTAGTTGGGTTCGTTATATTCGCTTACGCGCAAATACCCTTGGGAAAGCTATGAATCCACCTCTTCTCCCCCAGATATGGGTTAATTAGTAGAACATGTATCAGTAAAATTATCGTTGACTCCGTGAATTTCTTGCAATGTAGAAGTAATTTCTGGCCTTAAATAAGCAGCAAACGGTCGATACGCTGTAAGAAACAAATCAATCAATCATTCTTTTATGGAAGTATTTCGTAAGACATTAATGCACCATTTCTCCTTCGGCTATGGGTTAGTTAGTAAAAATCGCATCACTAATCATCATCTCATAAAAATGCTTACAATCTAAAAAGATTTTCTGACTTTAAATAAAGGGCAAAGGGTTGTAAAAACAAATGAATCAATCAAATGCTGATAACCAGAAATTGAACAATATGCAACGATTTTAGGAATTAATCAAAATTCTTCCTGTCTTCCTCGAAAAATGGAATGTCTTCAGAATATACATTTGTACCATTAAATTACACAGAAATATTAGGTTGTTCTATGAGATTTAGTCAGTGAATGACAAGAAAATACATTTTGATTTAATCAAAATGCACTTGTATTTAAGCAAAATAATATCCATTTTGTTTTAGGCTTTTCTTCCAATGTAACTCCAAGCAGTTTATCCCATTTTCACAAAACACTTCCTCTTTTACCCGCAATAAACTGGTCAAATGCTTCGACTACTTCATCAGTCTACGATAATCTTCTATTGCATATGGAAACCTAAAAGTATATAAATATTTCTTCTCTCAAAATTCTCGACTATGTCAATTCTTTCTCGCTGCTTCTTGCATTTCTGTCAACTACGATCTTCAAAAATATAATTGCGATTTCAATCGCCAGTCTTCTGTTTATTTTTATAATTGTTCTTTCATTGTCCATTTTCTCAGCAATATTTTCACGGTTTCCGTCACTCTTAGTAAACACTTGTGTCTTAGTTGATATATCACCCTGTTTGGGTGCAAGGATTAAAAAAATGAATCCAAACACGTATAGAAATCAGATTTTCAGGCAGCCGATGGTGTATCGATAGTTGATGTATTGCATTGCACTTTTTTCGGGGAACAGAGCCTCACTACGTCGAAAATCGGGAATTTCGTTTACCCGTTTCCGAATGCTGATGATGGCACCAAAGGGATATAGACAATTGTGTCAATAAAAAAGTATATTTTTATATTATCATGTCTTCAAATTCTGTAATCCTCCTGTGCAACATTACCATAGTGCATATGCAATTATTTTCACTTGCTTCATTACACAGTCAGCATGCTGCAAAATTGCTGTCCTTGCCCACGTATTTTTTTGACTGCATTCTTTCTAATCTTCCAGTCCTGAGCTGCAATTAACAATCAAGCCGTTGGTTGGTGGGTTTTGTTTAGCGGCATATCAACACCTCTATGGGTTATTTAATGTCGAAATCTAAATATTTTGAACGCAATTGCATGTCTTCAACTAGAGATGAAATGTCGTTGGCAATTTTTCTATAAAAATGTATCGCTGGTAATTTTACTATAAATATGTATTGTTCGTCATTTTACCTATCAATATGTATTGTTGTTCATTTGACTACAAAAATGTATTCCTTGTCATTTTTCTATAAATATGTATTGTTGGTATTTTCCTTTAATATGTATTACTCGTCATTTCACAATAAATACATATGGTTAGTCTTTTTTTCTTTAAAATGTATTGTTCATTTTACTAATTATATGTATTGATGGTCATTTTACTATAAATATGTATTGTTTTTTTATTTTACCTATTAATATGTATTGTAGTTCATTTTACTACAAAAATGTATTGCTTGTCATTTTCTATAAATATGCATTGTTGTTGATTTTCCTTTAAAATGTATTACTGGTTATTTCACAATAAATACGTATTGTTAGTCATTTTCTTTAAAATGTATTGTTGTTCATTTTACTATAAATATGTATTGACCTCAAACGACATTTACCATAAATATGTGTTTTTATATTTTCATATTGTTTTGTTTTTCTTTCGGAGTTCACTATTTCCAATAAAAAAAATTTTGTCTCTAATGTTCAGGCATTGAATATTACGATAATGTCTCTAAAAAATGTCATCCTTTTCTACGTATTTTCTACCTGGTCCTGAGCTGCAGTTGAGAATCCGGCTGTTTCCTGTTTTAGATCGCTTTTTTTTTTCAACCATTCGAAAGACATCTCATCGGGTTGTTGTTCAGTGTATTGGAGAAAAATCTCATTCTTTAAACATTGTTATTATTATCGTTGTTGTTGTTATCGTCGTTGTAAAACAAATTGTTCCCAAGTCTCAACGAGAGACTTCAAGCGACAACCTGTTTGTTTTTTTGGATTTTTTTTCAGAAGATGTTGCCAAATAAAGTGCCAGGCAATCAGAGAGAGAAAAATAATGTAACTGTGGCCGCTGCATGAAGAGAAATCTCTGAAAGCATGGAGAAGTATCCATAAGTATAAAGTTCTGTAATTCACATATCTTAAGACTTTCAAACGTTTGTTCCAGATTTGTTTGTCCCTTTTTATATAATTCCTAAAGCCCAAATTACAACAGGTAACATATTATTATTATTATTATTAATAATAATAATAATAATAATAATAATAATATTAGCGCACGTTACGTTTTCTGCTTTGTATCCTGTAAAGTCAGGTCCAAACTCTGGTTCTTAGGCGTTATAGGAGAATTGTCATTTAATTGATAGCACTTTTCTTAGTATATATGATGTTTTTAGTCAGACGATCTTTTTGGTAACTAGTATGTTGAATGTTACCTGGGACACTGTAAAATTGTCCAATCCCTTTTTTCACGATGCCCAGTGTTCCGATTACTACTGGTACAGTCTCATTCTTCATTGCCCCTATCCTGTTAATCTCGATCGCCAGATCCTTTGTATTTGGACAATTTCTCGATAATGTTCATGGAGGTGTTTCTCTCAGATGGGACCTCTATGTCAATAAGCATACACTTCCTAAATCTCTTGTCTTTCACGATAATATCAGGTTTGTTGTCCTTTATTTCCTTGTCACTTTGAATTGGTATGTCCCAGAGGATAGTTACATCGTTATTTTGAGTAACTGTACCTGTTTGGTGGTCATATCATCTCTCAGTGGTTTCGATTTGATGCTTCTTTCACATCTTCCAGAGCACATATTGCTACCTTGTTATGTCTGTGGGTATATTCAATTTTTGCTAGTTCTGTACATCATGAGATAATATGGTCAACAGTTTCACCATATTTTCCGCAGATCCTGCATATTATTATTATTATTATTATTATTATTATTTCGAGTTCAGTCCAACACAGAGTCTTTCAAACTGAGGGTTTTTAATATAGCCACTTTTCTAAATGTTCCATAGTGTTTCTATCTCTTTCCATCCAAAACTGCAAAACTAATATATATATATATATATATATATATATATATATATATATATATATATATATATATTTCATCATTCTCCCACAACTTGAAATTAATAGAAAAAATAGAAAGGCCCTAAAACGAATGAGGTGGAAAGAGGATTTCTTCTTAAACCAAGAATTGACCACAAATACCACACAGAGTTTTGGGATTTATTCTTGTATTCTTATCCCATATATGTTCAGAAAGGGCCGTGCTGTTCGAGTAAAGGATGATTTTTGTAAGTAATTTCTGTTTTCAGTTATACCTATATATATTCTTCTTCATTATCTGCTGAATTTACAGTGGTTTTGTGTATTATACTGTTTTGAAAGTAATTGCCTTTCTTGCTTTGCTCTCCGTAACAGATTTTTTTTCTATTATTTGTGTCCTGTTCTCGGTGCAACTGTAGCTGAACTTTACGGTGTTTCTGTTGAATACCTTGTGGAGACTGCTTGATGGTGAGCCGTGTTTGCGTATGAGTTTAATTAGTATTTTCCTCACCTTTGTTTTTTATATTTTTATTGTACGGTGGGTTAAACCATATGATTTAGAGTTACCGTCATTTTGCTTTATTATGGCTTTTAAAAACGAAGTCATGGATAATTTGTGCAATTACATCTCTATAATCTAAACCTGATCAAAAGCGGAAGATGAAAATTTATGACTCAATGAATAATTTGTTTGTTTTTCTGGACAATTTCTGGTACCAAATAATTCAAGTGAACTTCATTGAATGAAATATGACTACTATTGCTAGATCATCAAATGGTAGCATGACGTTACTCTGTATTTTACAAATATATGGATGCAATCACTGCTAAAACGTATGTCTTTTACGTTTTTTGTAGCATACCTACGGACAATAATGAGTACAGTGGCTTGCAAAAATCTACACCCCCTTTGAAAATTTATATATATATATTGTATAATTTAACAGGGAACAACACATTTTTCAATTCCAATGACTGTTAAATAATAAGCAGATCCATCACACATTCCTTTATATAAAAATTACATTTTAAAAATTTCACACTGTTTCTTAAAATCATATAACTTAGAAAAATGTCTTTGCAAAAGTCTACACCCACCCCAGATATTATACGGTGTTATCACGTAGTTTATCATTGATGTATACAATCCAGAACAATCAAAAGTGGCATGTATGTTCTACCATAACAAACAAACTTGGTCAGTCTATTCTTTTGCTATATAAGATGATTTAACTGCCTACAAAATCACCCACCACATGGTTTCTTAGTATGTTGGTCTTTTGACTCTGACTGTAAACACAAGGTGTTCAACCCGGGAAAGAAAATGGGCAAGCCTCTGTCTCAGGAACTTAAAGACCTTATTATTCAAAGGTACAATGAAAATAATGGCTATAAAAAGATAGCAAAACTTTAGAATTGCTCCTAAGCACTGTTAAAACTGTATTTAAGAAGTGGTTAGTGCACAAAACCACAGCTACCCTACCAAGATCTGGAAGACCGAGTAAGCTTACCAGAAGAGCAAAATCAAAACTGGTCCGGGAGGCAACCTTCAACTCAAGTGCAACACTGGAAGAGTTGAAAGCTTCAGCTTACAGTACTGGGACAGATGTCCATGCATCTACAATTTCCAGAATATTGCACCGGTCTGGCCTGCAAGGGAGGGTAGCTAGAAAAAAGCCCCTTCTGAAGTCTATGCACAAGCAAGCTAGGCTAAACTTTGCAAGACGTCACATCAATGATTCCATGACCATAGTCGAAAGATTTTGTGGTCAGATGAGATCAAAGTGAAGTTATTTGGAAAAAATACGAAACGCTGCGTTTGGCGGAAAGAGGGCACTGCTCACCAAGCATATTATACCGTCCCCACTGTAAAGCATTGGCGGTGGCTCGATCATGCTTTGGGGCTGTTTTTCAGCTCCAGGGCATGGAGATCTGGTAACCATCCAAGGTGTCAGGGATAGTGTCAAGTACCAAGAAATATTGGAGGTAAACCTGCTGAAGTCTTCTAGAACTCTGCGCTTGGGTCGCAATTTCAAGTTTCAACAAGACAACAACCCCAAGCATGTGTCAAAAAGTACTAAAGCTTGGTTTGCTAGCCAGAAAATCACAGTTTTGGAATAGCCCGGCCAGTCCCCAGACCTCAATCCTATAGAAAATCTATGGCGAGATCTAAAACTTGCTGTACACCGACGTTCTCCATCCAATCTGACACAGCTCGAGAAGTTCTGCCATGAAGAATGGCAAAACTGTCAGCAGACCACAGCAAGCTTGTGGAAGGCTACCTGAAGCGTCTGCAGGCTGTAATTGACGCAGCCGGATCATCCACAAAGTATTAGCTGAAGACATTCCAAAGGGGGTGTAGACTTTTGCAAAGACATTTTTCAAATATTCTTTGTTTAAGAATCTGTTTTAAATTTTTCAAATGTATTTTGTGTGTTAAATAAGTGTGATAGATCTGCTTATTAAAACAAATTATTGGAGTTTAAAATAATAATTGGGGGATGTAGTCTTTTGCAATGCACTGTGTGTCCCTATTCAAATTCAAACAGTAGTAAATACTGTATGTTGGTCTGCAGTTAGATATTCATTGTGGAATTCACTTGACTCACTTCTAGCTGTTGACTACTTCTTCTACGCGCCACTGGCGAATCTTATATGTGTTGTTCTTGTCCTGAGTATTATCGTTCATTACGAACCTTCGTGTGAGTATTCTATTCAGTAACATTTCCTAGGTTATATAAACGTTGCACCCTGATATTTCTTTTTTTAGCGTTTCACCCCAATCAAGGCGGGAAGCCACTAGGACGCAAGGGGTTACAGAAGATTTGGAGCAAGATCAGATAGGAGTGATAGAGAAAAGGATGAGGAGAAGGATAGTGGATAGATCAAGGCAACTGGATATGTCCATTGACATTACATTTGAATAGTTGGAGATTATAACTATCAGGGAAACTGGAATAGGGAAGGGAGTTCCACAGGCGAGAGATGCGAGACATGAAGCTATTGGAGTAGAAGAGACGGCTACATTTAGTAGTTTCGACAGTGAAAGGGTGGGAGCGGGATGCCAGCTGTTTTAGTTGTTACTGCTGTTGGAAGTCTTCAGCGAATGATTTTTCTATTAATTGGTAGAGCGTTTGCGATTTTGTGGCGTCTGTCAGCAAGGCTCGAAAAAGAGTGGCCATTGCTAAGACCTACGTTCTTTTTTTCTTTTTCTTTTTTTTTTGCTTGAATCCATTTTTAATCATTATCCGAGAAATTATATATTATATATATATATATATATTATACAGCTGCCATTTTAGATATTTCTGAACTGTTTTTGCGTCATACATGACATCTATATGAAAGTCTCGATTTAACAATGCTATTTAAGTATATGACTCGCATTTTATAGATAGATAGATAGATAGATAGATAGATACGAACAGAAGGGAAAGAGAGATGGATAGATACAAACAGATAGATAGATAGATAGATATAGATAGATAGATAGATAGATAGATAGATAGATAATTTAATGCTTCCTTTATTACTAATAAAGAGGAACACAAGCTTCAACATTGACTGATTTGTTTTTTTACGGCTTATCAGGTGGACAGTAGAAAGCCGTTGAGATTTAAATTTTGAAAATAAAAGTTAGCTGGAATGCAAGAAGGCGGGAATTGCGTGAAAAAAAAACTGTTAGCGTAAAACTTGCAGTTGCATTTAACAAATTCAACTGTGAATTGATGAGACCTGACCGTCAATCTAGTACTGCGCTTAAATTCATAAAGTCTGGGTACCAGAGAGAAAAGTTCATAGAACAATTACCATGAAGGTATTTATAGACAAGGCACAGGAAATATACGTTACGACGGTGGGAAAGTGACGCCAGGTCAGGACCAATAATATTGCTGATTGTTCTTGGATTTTTATCAAGAATCTCTAAATATACAGCAGGAGTACCGGATCAGATGTGGCAGCAATATTCCGAGGATAAAGAACGGTAGACTTATAAAAAACGCACACAACATACGGTTATATTTAGCCAAGTCAATTGTATTTTGTCGAGGCGTCGTCATAAGTCTAGTACTGCGCTTGAATCCATAAAGCCTCGGTAGCATGACGAAGAACAGGTATTTAACCGGCCTCCCCACTAGGCAGAATGTGGGACAAGACATGTTTTCATGTGGGGCAATTCCGAGCACGCAGGCCCAGGTAAAAAAATTCCCCGTAGATCTCGCATGCACGGGGTCGGGTTTGTCTACCTCCCCAGACGAGATTCTGTCCATAGGCATAGCCTCGACTGTGTTCCTCACTGCCCGAAGGCAAAGAGTTCTTCCGGAAGAGTACAACGACGAAGAGCGATATTTATTCTGTACAATACAGAAATGTGGCACAAGGCCGAAAAGGGGATTGGGGAAAGGACGGTCTTCTTCTGTCTTAACTATAACTTAGCTAGCCGCAAACACTGACCCAAACGTACGAAACAATATTCCTTTCACCAAAACAACACATTCATTCGTACCTTTCTTACTACAACCACCATAATACCTCTTTGTCTCTATGAAAATACTAATTAGTCCCCATATTTACAATTCGTGGTCTGTGGGGGGAGAAGGGAATAAAACAACAATTCTAAAAATTAACCCCAATGAGGATTTACAATATGCATACAAAAACTATTTACAAGAAACTAAAGAAAATCAGATTAGTAATAAAACCCCCCACAATTGCTAAATGTGACAGAAACATCACTTCACTGACCGAAATCAATGCGGGACTATAATAGTATAAACCACTCATTCATCCCAATCACTCACACTGTCATGCACTCATTCAGACACAACAACAAATACGAAAAAAGCTCACACGAAAACGAAAGGCACCCACATCCACCAGCGAACTGACATCACTGACCACCCCCTAACGAGGAGGGGGATGGGGAATTAAACTTAAAGAAAAAACAAATGGGGACAGAAATAAAAATTTAATGAGCATACATACCCTAGCTAAGTTAACTGCAAAAGGAAACTAAAGTATCAAAATAGAAAACCTAAGCTAGCCTAGTTTCAGGATGGGTTGCCCAAGTTCAACCCAGGAAGAGCAATATCCTGATGCCTAACCGGCATCAATGTGCCACTCAAAGTCAGCTCCTTTCACACGACACAAGCGCGCAAGATTCACCCACCTTTTGCTGAATTCTGATGAAGTGAGCCGCCGCCTTTCCGTCCTAATCTTGACTTTAAGCTGATGCTTAAAGTACAAGATCAGTTAGGAAGAGGTGAACTTCTCGCCTCCATAGAATCCCTTCTGACGTGTCGTCCAAATCACGACTCTCATAATACCTAGCAAGCAGTGGAACACATACTGTTCTGCCTTCGTCAGCGGCGGTGCCACATTGCTACAAACGGAAAAGGACTGAAGGACAAAAGACTTTCCCTGCAGCATGCGGACCATGAGGCCTTCAACAAACTTGACCAACGGCACTACCTGGCTGCAATGAAAGAAGGCGTGACCCAAGGTCTCGACCTCCCCACTACAACGTCGGCAGTTTGGAGAATTCTCCAAGCCAGCTGAGCAGAGTCTCTTGGCGACCCAGAGGGCCCTACGTATCACCAGCCAGTGATGCCTCATCGTTATTGAGGCATTTCAACCCGGGCGCCCAAGGCCATATTGAGCGAGCCTGCTGCCTCGTCAAACCGAGCTCGTCAATCAGATCATCATGCACGGCCCCCCAGGGAGGCAAATTTACGATGGTGGGAAATGCAACTGACGCCGAGACACCAGATCAGGACCAACAATATTGCTGATTCTTTTTTGGACATTATCAAGGTTCTCTTTGCAAGTTCTTTAAAACCAGAAAGTATTTTTAGATTGTAAGAATTTTTGGTAGGCAATAATGTTTTATTGATACATGTCTTACTAATTAACCCATAGTTGGGGGAGGATGAACACATTTTCTAAAGGTATTTACGCATCAGTGAATATAAAGGAGTCGACTGAAACTGGCACTCGGCCTCTCCGCTTTCCAGTTCCGAGACATTATCTATTACACTACATGCACCTCTCAGGTGATAATACCTAGTATACGGAAGCGATCGCCTATCTCGCTACTGATCAGGCTCGACGTTGCTTAACTTCGGTGAGCGCACGAGAAACGGTTTTTCTATATGATATGGCCGTAAACCCGAAAAAAAGATAAGGATATTTGATGCAATTGGATCGATAATCCAACACTTTCCAAAAGCAGAAAGTCAAAATTTATGACTTAAAGAGTACTTGCTATTTGCTGGTGTTTCTGTACAATTTGCAATACCAAGGAATTCAATAGAACGTTATTGAATGATACATGCGCACCACTGCCAAATAATCAGAGGGTAGGGACTTGCATTTGATGCTTAGGCAAACGTATAATCAATGACTGGCTCGAGTAATAATGGGAAGATTAATAACAATCAATACCCCGATGCTAAACCGGGGGGAAATTAGGATAAAATCGACATTTGTGGTTACAGAGCTGCTCTAAAAGGCAGAAGGGAGAAGTCAGTAAAAATGCTAGTGAATGCAGAGATGCCGATATAAAACATTGATTAAAAGGAAATAGTCGTATAATTATTTTTAAAAAATTTTTATAATTGCTTTAAATTTTGGCTTTAATTACACACCTCAGTAATCTTTTTGAACGTTTTTATGTCAGTATTTCTATCTTCTTCCTTTTCTTCTTCTTCTTCTTGCTGTGTCTGTTAACGACGTGAACGGTCATGGCTCTCCCCAATTACCTCTCCTTTGTAGCTCTAAATAACTTCTGTCTATTTGCCATCTATCCCAAAACCTGCTCCGCCATCCATTCGCTCAAGCTCAGCAAGTCGTGTTTTGCTTTCCTTTTTCTGTCTTACCTAAATTCTGCCCTGTGAGGATCAAATTCTCTGAGACCACTTTCCTCATTATGTGTCACAGAAGTGTCAAATATCTCTTCCTAGGGTTAATTATGTGTCCTTCTTGTTGCAATTGTCTCTAGAACACCGTTGTTGCTCACACGTTTCGTCTATGATATTTTCAGCACCATTTTGTAGAATCACTACGGCCATATCACGCTAAAACCCCAGTTCTTGGCCTGATCACCGAAGTTTAGGAATGCCCAGCGCAGTCAGTACCTATATGGGTGACCACGTGGGAATACCGGGTACGGTAAGCTTAGATGTGCCGATTGTGTAATGAATAATGGCTCAGAATTGTTAATCGAAGTGCCGAGTTCCAATTCAAGTTGGGTTCGTTATATTCACTTATACGCAAATACATTTGGGAAAGATATGAATCAATCTCATCTCCTTCCATCTATGGGTTAATTAGTAAGACTTGTATCACTAGAACATTATTAACTCCAAAATATTCTTACAATCTAAAAACAGTGTTTTCTGGATTTAAATAACTTGCACAGGGTTGATAAGCCGTAAAAAGAAAATCACTCAATCTTAGTTGAAATTTCTTGGACACACAATGAGGAAAGAGAGTTTGGAGAATTTGGCACTCATGGGATATAGTCAAGTCTCTGAGGTCAATGGAAAACAGCGAATAACCTATTTAATGAGCTTTTGTAAAGAGATGGCAGAACAGAAATGATGGTCAAAAGACAAAGATTGATTATAGCTTTTTAAAAAAATATATGTTCTTGTACAAGGCCCAAGAGCCACTCGAGGTAGAAAACGAATAAAGAAATCAGTCGATTAATTAATACTCATTAGAAAAGCATGTGATCTATTCTTTTGTGAAAGGAGATATTAACTATATCGAGTAAATCATTCTCATAACCAAACAACGTTTCAATAAATGATGCACCTTTTATGCTTTTAAAACCATATACATCAGTTTCCTTGGAAAAATTTATAATTATGAAGAAAGAGATCTTCTAATTAAATCCTCCGTTTTATGAACAACTAGCAGCATGGCCCGGCGTTGCCCGTGATTGATTCAAAAATCGTACGACTCATACAGCAATCGCTATCACTTGACTTAAAATATTTTTGCCCTTACTTGCCTTTAAAGGAGTGCCCTTTTCCGTGCTGATGTTGCTACATGCCTTACTTCTTGCCTATCTCACACTGGGAATTGTTTCTAAGCTCTATACTAAACATTAAATCTCTTACGAAAAAAGAATTAAACAAAATGAACACAAAACGATCAGCTTTAAAAAAGGACCCGTAACTGGAAAAACCGAATGAAAAAATAATGTTAACAACAACAAATACCAGTTCTGCGGAATCAGAATCAACGTTGATTTTAAGCAAGCGAATGAGCCAATTGGAGTAAAGTGCCATGCAGATTTAAATTTTTCCCACTTGTGACGAATGCAGCTATCGATGTTTTTTGCATTCTAGTTAACATTCGTGTCAGTCAGCTGTTGGCTCTCACGCTGGTCAATAGAATCTTCCTGCCTATTCGTGGCAGCCAGCTATTGGCTCTCATTCTGGCCAGTACAAAATGGCCGCCAACTACATGAAAACTACTGTAGAAGCATGAAAAAATCGATTATTTCCACTATCGATGGAAGTTGGGAAATGCAAAGTCGATCTTGGCCTTCCCGCTAACTTGGAGCATGTGCATGTAAATTTTGATGCAAATCCGTCGAAAATTGCGGCCGTGCATTCGTTACACACACATACACACACATCCTGCCTTTTATAGATAGAGATATTAACGAAATAATCCCGTTTCTTTGTGTTGGAAATGTTTTCTTAGAGAGATTCCGAATTTTGTTTATTCCATATTCCTTTAAAGAAAAAAATGCAGACGTGGTTGCCACAATGGCAGCAAAATATTCAAATAAAGAGAAAGAACAGACAGATTAAGAATCCACCGTTTTTAGAATTTAATTTTTTTTCAGAAACGTGCTCGATACAACATTGAGCAAAATAGTATTATAATATTTTTATTATATTTTACATCGCTTCACAACGATGAATTCTTAAACTGTCTGTTATTTCTCTTTATATATATATATATATATATATATATATATATATATATATATATATATATATAATATTTTTTTTTTAAATATGATTCCTTCGCTACATAAGAGTTCTCATGTTTCAAAAACGAGAGCCAAAACCATGAATATAATTATTAATATTAAGTTGAATCAAGGTGTCGGGTCCCGTTTAATCCTCAAGCGAAAATTTAGGAATAAGCTATATTGTGGTTTGCGCATGTTTATAAGTATGGTCTATTGCTACTCTTATGTAGCTAAGGAATCATATTTAAAAAATATATTATAATATAAGCTCTACTTATGTATGGAGCACAGTCTTCTTAAAAATAAAAACAAAAATACTAATGATTATTTTTTTAACGTGTTCTTTTCTATTTTTTGTGCATTCTTGCGCACACACATATATATATGATAAGGACGATTTGATAATTATAAAATTCATCGAGTCTGAAAGAAACCTCAACAGAATGCAGAAAGCACTGGACGGCCGTTTCGTCCTATATTTGGGACTCATCAGCACTTCGCATCCACTACCGAGAATAGAAACCCAGACAGTTAGGTTGTCAAGGAAACGTAATACCAACTGTTACAACGGGCCTCGATGACGAACAGATTGCAAATCAGACTCAATATAGCGCCGCTCGCTCACATATTCCGTGGTGGAACTCTACTGAGATTCTCCCTAACCATAGGACTGTGCCCCCAGGAGCCACGACTACTATCACCAAGCCGCTCAAACTTGAGCATTAGAAGCCGGTTCAAGCAATGATATACAAATGATAAAAATGATTAGGAGGATTTGATAATTATAATTAAGTAATTCATCCAGTCTGTATAAATATATATATATATATATATATATATATATATATATATATATATAGGATTGATGTATATGGAATAAATTACAATAAGCAACAAATAATTTGAATATTTGTTGGTGTGTATATGTGTGTCTTTATTAATGCATGTGTGTATGATCGCTTATATATTATGCCTTTCATTGAATGTATGTGTTGTCTGTTTTTTGTTTATTCATATATATATATATATATATATATATATATATATATATATATAAATTTTTAAAAAGACATTTTTATACATTCTTTTTATAGATACAAATATTTAAGTAAATGCTCTGTTTATAATACACAACATTTACCGGCCTGAACGTCCGAGAAATTTTCACAGAAAATATTCGTCCTCCGACAGGATTCGAACCTGTATCCTATACGGAACCGTCATTTCACTTCACTTCAGTTGACCACAGACGAGCGTCCGTTCGAATTTACTGTATTTAAACTTCAATCTTCCATGAATCTCTCACGTGCATTCATATCTGCTCATGACGTATCAAATGTAAACAAATGACGTCACACCTTATGAAATAGACAAAGTCCGACAATTATTTTAAGACATTTTTTATGTGTAGGAGCCTGTGTCAACCATCTGAAATAGAAAATTATATTATGTATGGGTGACATGACTGTACATCCGACAGTAAGACCTCTGATCGAGTGGTTTTGAGTAGTGTGAAAATACCTCTTAATTACTGTTGTTTCTAGGTCTGCTATGTCGCAGTGGGTGGGAGTAACACTTTTTAGGGTCCCAATTATGAGTAAATAGGGAACTCCCACACTGGGATTTAAAAAAATTACCAGCAAGACATTTTCATGGTAAAAAAAAATAAATAAAAATTTCCAGCAATACATTATTGGGGAAAAAATTACCAAAGCTCACATGAAAATAATAATTCGGTAAAAAATGACCCATGAGGAGTTGATATGCCTAAAAACAAACCAAACCAAATCTTAACATGTCTGCAGCTGTTTATAGAAGTTGATATTTTTTCTTTTATAGTCGTAAGAAATCCTAAAATCTGTCAATACTGCGTCTTCTCATTTGTATATTTATTGTCAGATTCTTGAAATAAAACTCAATTCAAATTTTTTCTTAATTATATAGATATACGATTATGCTCTTTAAACGAACTGGAATTGTATGAATGCTCTTTCAATTGTCTATGATATCTCGAAGCACGTAGGAATAATAAACATGTATATCCAATTAGTTTCGAGCAAAGTATTCTAGAGTGGGATCAGTGTGGGCTAGGAACCGTGATTTATGAATATTTTAATATTTTAATCAACTGTCTGGAGGAGAGAGATCAAAAGAGGAAGCGTTTCGCCAGCTAGGATTCCGTCTCGTTGAATGCTATGAAGCAGAAACCCTATTTAACACTATTCGCTTTCCACATTTCCAAAGTTTAGTAACAGCTTCCTATCTCATTGTTGGAACAATAATTCATAATGATTTATTCAACTGCTTCTCACCGACAATGTTTATTTATTTTATTTTATTTTATTTTTTTTTACAACTGTGTCACTTTTCGAAGCGACATCTGAAATCAGACCAAGTGCTTATCCAAATCGCAACGCTACAAACGCGCTCGAATCCAACCAGGGAACAATCACAACTCAATAGAATATTATGTTGTTTTTTTTTGTTTTCCTGTCTTACTTTTAATTTCATCTTTATGTCGATATTTTTCGCTTTACCCAGTTTGGATGTGCGGGAGGTTTAATGGATAGCGACTCTATCGGAGAGACGAGTTCAAATTGATCTCAGGATCATTGCATTTGTTGCAGTTTTTTTGGTATATGTTACTAGTGAGCTAGCCCAAATGACTTGACTCACTTTATAGTCCACCAATAGAAGGTTAGCCAATCAGAAGACGTAAAGTATTCAATCCGTCGTGTATAAAGGCGGCCATTTTGTTTACTCTATCCGAATGCCCAGTGCCAGCTTGTCAGGCGAAGAGGAACAGAAAGAACTACCCTCTGCTACTTTACCGGGATATCTACTGCTAACCCGAACAACGCTTCCCTACTGTCTTCGAAATATTCACTGCTAACCTCTGGATTCTATACTCAAAGACGACCGTCATCATGAACAACAACATTCACTTACGCGCAAATACCATTGGGAAGGACATGGATCCATCTCCCCAGGTATGGGTTAAATAATAGAATTTGTATCTTGTGAATTCAAAATTAATTATTAATGCAATTTCCAAGGAAAAAGATTATTTTTAAACATTCTTAGAATCCAAAATAGGTTTCAGCTTGCCATAAGCCTTAAAGGGTTGATAAGCCGTAAAAAACAAAAATAAATCAATGTATCAATCTCTCTATGCCAATAGCAGTTATACAAAAGCCTCATTCCCAGAAAGGTCATATCCCATCAAATTCAAATATTTGTGAGAAATTGACCATGGAAGGGCATTTTTGTAAAATGAGCTCAATAAAAAAAGTATCATTTCAATTTCCATTTCCTGAGACCTATGAACATGTAAATTCTTTACAAATCTATCTACTCCATCAACTCCAGTCTGCTTCGATTCCATTATGCACAAGACCGTTATTTTTCAATAAACGTTTTTATTAAATTCCTTCTGTAGAAAATCCAGGAAGCCTTTCCCATTGGCGAAACAATACTCTATTCTCTTATACCAGCTTATAGGAAGATAACATTTACTGTAAATTACAAATAAATGGAAAATTCCTCGATCTAAATAAAATCTGTTACACGTCCATTTGGCATTATCTCTGTCTTTCCGCCTGGATTCTCTGCTTAAACCACTTAAAAGGTCGCTTGCGTTTATTCATTGTTTGAAGATATAATTAGACTTGACGTCCCACCAGAAGACAGCAAAGAATCGCGGACAGGATTCAATGCAAGGCTCAAACGTAATTTACGCCGATGATATAACTTTGTCAGCAAAAGGGAACAGTTTAACTAGACTTTATAGATTCAATATTGTAATAATTTATGTTAGATCTCTCTTCAACTCCTAATGGTATCATATAACCTAATACTACTTTGCAGGTTATTTAAATCCAAAAAATAGTTTCAGATAATAACGATTTAGTGATACACGACTTACTAATTAACCTATAGCTGGGGTAAGACAAGGTGGATTCATATATTTTCCAAAAACTATTTGCACGTAAATGAATATCACGAACCCAACTTCGGCTCTCCGATTAACAATTGCGTGCCATTGTTCTGCACACTATATGCACATCCAATGTTGTAGCAGTCTGTATTTCCAAGCGGTCACCCATCTATGTACTGACCAGGCTTGACGTTACTTAACTTCGGTTCTGACGAGGAGGGTAGCTAGACACACAAATGACTATGTGGCCCAGGTGGGTAGACAGGGTTCCGTAGCTATGTATGCAACCAGTGAAGCGATGACATGGTATCGATGGCGGAGGGCTCCCAAGACGGAAATCAACGGCTAGGGCGGAGGCTTCCCCCAATGGAATAAATGCGCACATGTCCGTGACCAAGTCGTGTCTTCAAGTTGGATAACATCGTCGGTGGTTTGTCCCAGAGAGGGAAGGACCCCGCCTGGTTCTACTTGCCGAAAAATGCTACGCATGTATGAAGGCTTCTCCGGCTTTCATCACAGATAAGAGGCGGGGTCTATTTAAGAAATGCGCATCTCTTGTTCAGATCCAAGTCATACGAAATTTCATTCCCGTGTCCGAAATGCTAACAAAGTAATTTTGAAGGCACATCTTACAGCAAATCAAATAATTTAATTGAACTTTACTTGAATGAGCCAAATATCTTTGTCAAAAAGGAGTAAAGTCGATACAGAGTGTCAATCATTTCAAGAAAAGTGGTCCTTTTCTTATTTATTCAAGAAGATGAGCGTGAAACCTGTGTGTTTAGGTTTCATTGCTCAAAGAATATAGCATTCGGTGCCACTATGAGACTCATCATTCGACATACACAATAACGCAAATGAAAAACAGAAGGTAAATAAACTCTTAGCGGATCTGAACCGGAAGCCGGGATATCAGTCAGGCAGCAGTAAAAGTTATCTACCTTGTTGCTAGAGAAATAACATTAGCATCAGTGCCGTACTGTTCGTGAAAACATGCATACTGAGTTGCAGAAAGTGCATGCCTGAGAAGCGACAGACGAGAAACACTATGGCAGATGGGATTTCAGGTTTTTCTGTAGATTTGGAAAGGCAACTGAAGCACAAAATCAAGTCATTTATTGCATTTTCGGTTGCAATTGATGAGAGCCCGGACATTACGGATGTTGTGCAACTGGCCATATTCATTCGTGGTGTAGACAAGACTTTGACCGTCAGTGGGGAGTTCCTGGAATTGGTTCCTATGATGGACACCAGAACAGCAAATGATATTTTCATCTCTATCGTTGGAGCGCTGGACAGGTCAGTGAGGACTAGGCCCGTGTTGCCAGCGTGGCTACAGATATCGCTCCATCAATAGTTGGGAATAAAGCAGGTGTTATGATACAATGTCAAAAACACGCCAAATTATACAGTGGCACATTTTCTTTGTTAAGTCTATCGAATGCACAAGCCAGGAGACAGACTTAAACAGTTGAAAATTATGAGAAATAATATCGGAATATAAATACAAATCTATTAATGCTTATATATATATATATATATATATATATATATATATATATATATATATATATATATATATATATTCATGAATCATTCATACAGAAAACAAATATAGAGGTTAATGATTTAAATGGCGAGAATACTTCGTCGCAAACAATATAAATAAGATACATCAACCCCGAACCTGTATATGAATGATATGATCCCCGTTTATAAATGTCCTCTTATTACTGAGAAGTACAAACAAGAACAAAATCTACTTCCTGATGATGTCTGTAGGAACAGACGAAAGCTTGTAAAAAATTAAAAAGACCTTATGCAACTGGAATTTATAAACGGGGATCATATCATTCATATACAGGTTCGGGGTTGGTGTATCTTATTTATATTGTTTGCGATGATGTATTCTCGCCATTTAAATCATTAACCTCTATATTTGTTTTTTGTATGAATGATTCATGAATTTATAAATTATATTTGCACCTTTTAATTGAAATATATATATATGTGTGTGTGTGTTTGTGTGTGTGGAGAAAAGTTTAAAATGATACAGATGACATAAAAAGGCTTAATTTCTTCTCCTTTCTCTGACTAATCCTAATTGTTTGATAACCCCTTAAGCAAAAGAAGTTTTTTTTTCCACCAGTCCAAGAAGTTGGATTACAACTACACACAAAGGACAATGGTTAAACATTAGAAAACATATAAAAAAAAAAGATTCATTTAAATAATATGTGTAAATTACCAGACTTCACCGGAACACCCAAAACACGCGTAGCAAAACATATGGAAATTAAAGTATAATATACAAAAAAAATCCACATTATATCCAAAAACGTTTGTGAGTTCTCTGTTCTCTCTAATATTGGATTATTTACCTAACGAGTTCTTTCCTATTTTCTATATATTTTCACATATATATATATATATAAGTGTGTGTGTGTGTGTGTGTGTGTGTGTGTGTGTGTGTGTGTGTGTGTGTGTGTGTGTGTGTGTGTGTGTGTGTGTGTGTGTGTGTGTGTGTGTGTGTGTGTAAAAATATATAGAAAATAGGAAAAGAACGCGTTAGGTAAATAATCCAAAGTTCTTTAGTATTTTTGTTATTATTTTTAAAAAATAGTGCTCGATACAAAAGTAGAGCATAGATATAATTATTTATTTAATTCACTTTAATTCAAGTAATTATATTGAAGTTTTCGCTCTCGTTTTGAAACATAGGGAACTCTTATGTAGCGTTGGAATCATATTTTTAAATAAATAATTATATATATATATATATATATATATATATATATATATATATACAGGCCTGATGCTTGCGTTTAAGCATGAAACAGATCGTCGCCGCTGGATTTAAGATATTTTTCAGGACAATATAAAATGAAAAATAGAAAATTATACAAAATTATAACCTCTTAAACAAAAGGAGTGAGTTGATGAGCACCTGCATACGTTGATCCAATTTTCTACTCAACACGTTGATCCAGATTAATAGAAACTGGGCGGACAAGGCGCCCACATATGCTAGTATTGATATTAATATTTTTATACTTTTACTTTTTTCCTGGGTACTTCCACTATTGATAATATTAACTATTATAACTAATGATAATATTTAACTTTAGATAATATTAGCCTGTAACGCTTTTCATATTTTTGCTAGCCCCTTCTTTCCACTATCTTATCACTACTATTTTTTAGTATATAACTATTATTTTTATTTTTGTTTTGTTTTGTCTCTTTCTTTTACATTTAGTCCTACCTTGGAAACATGTTTATTTACTCATCTACTTGAATCCATTATTTTTATTTAATTATTCATTTATTTGCCTTATTTATTCATATATCTATTTGCATTTTTATATGTTCCTATTTCTGGCTCTCATTTTCTTTCATCTTATTTTATTTTACTTTTTATTTTTATTTTATCACAGCATATTTTATTATTGATATCATTTAGTTTTAGTTAGTTTAGTAACACTAATATAAATATTAGTAATATTATTAATTACTCTTTTGATTTTCGGAAAAAATAATTACCCATCTAGATTTTCCAACGTTCCTTCTTGTTTATTTACGTTTTCAAAATCAGCGTCTCTCTAAATTAGAATTTATTTCTTATTTCCAACCTCATTTTCCATCTTAAATTTGATTCTGGGCCTAAATTTAAATACAAAATTAAAATACAATTCATTTAAATATTTTAGCAACATTAACAATAATAAAGTCTCGCGAGAAACATAATATTAAAAAGAAAATGGGGTCAACCCAAAATAAGAAATAATAATTCCAGCACTTGAAAATTGCCTCGGCGTGAAGCTCGTGGTTGTGTAATTAATGCAAGATATTATGTATATTTCTTAATATATGTATTAAATACCTGTTATTTTACATTGAGCACTGTTATTTTACTTGAACTATAGAGTATTTATATGTATTTGTATACAATCGCTCGCTCGTATACCTACCTATATTTACCAATTTGGTTATATATATATATATATATATATATATATATATATACATACGAGGTTCGACGTAATTTTTCATATATTGTAACAGCTAGTCAACCAGCTGTTGCAATCTAGTTTACTTCCATGTTTTTTGTCTACCCGCCGGTGTTTCTACTTACATTTATATAACTATCTATAAAAAGAACGTATAAACAAAATAATGCCTTAAAAATTACATATATGTTGGTTAGGATATCAAAATTTCTCATATATATATATATATTTATTAAAGACATTTTGATGTTTAACGTTGTTATTTTATAGATACAAGTATTTAAGCAAATGCTCTGTTTATGATAAACAGTATTAAATAACATTTACCGGCCTGAATGTCCGAGAAATTTTCATAGAAAATATTCGTTCTTTGACAGGATTCGAACCTGCATCCTATACGGAACCGTCATATACGCTGACGTGCCTTGACTATGAAAATTTCTCGGACATTCAGGCCGGTAAATGTTATTTAATACTGTTTATCATAAACAGAGCATTTGCTTAAATACTTGTATCTATAAAATAACAACGTTAAACATAAAAATGTCTTTAATAAATAAATTGTCGGACCTTGTCCATTTCTTAACATATGACGTCATTTGTTTACATTCGATACGCCAGAGCAGTTATGAATGTACGAGATTCATGGAAGATTGAAGTTTATAAACAGTAAATTCGACTTTGTCTGCCGTAAGCTTCTTTGTGGCCGAGCGGTCAAGGCACGTCAGCGTTTAAGACTATCATTTTTTAGTGGCACGTGTATTTTGGCTCAGATATTCTGAGGCTGACCTTTGAGGTCAGGTGTTAGACAAAATAGGGAAGTCGATTCCGTATAGGATGCAGGTTCGAATCCTGTCAAAGAACGAATATTTTCTATGAAAATTTCTCGGACATTCAGGCCGGTAAATGTTATTTAATACTGTTTATCATAAACAGAGCATTTGCTTAAATACTTGTATCTATAAAATAACAACGTTAAACATAAAAATGTCTTTAATAAATAAATTGTCGGACCTTGTCCATTTCTTAACATATATATGTATGTATATGAGAATGTGGACTCTCATGCTTGAACACAATCTTCATGCCATCTCGCTATATATACGAGGGTCGGCTGAAATTTTATATTTATTATTATTATTAATACAAGATATTAAAACAAAAACATGTCAAAATCGTCAGACAATAGGTTTCGTCGGCACTGCGTTGTCACTTACCATCGTCTAAAAAGGCACAACGTAACACGAAAGCTATTCTCTATTGATTTCAACATGTTTGTGGTTCTAATATCTAATAATAAATTAATAATAATAATATTGATATATTGCTCTATTTAGTATTGAGCACTATTTTTAAAAGTATATCCTACAAACAGAGGAATTTTACTTTATCTGTTCTTTCTCTCATTTGCATATATATATATATATATATATATATATATATATATATATATATACTAGGGATAAGTATAGATTTGATCCTCACCGCTCAATGGTACACGGAGTTTCATGCATATAGCCATCGCTATGTACAAAATTACATTTTCCTACACCCTTTTACTTATAAATTAATGGCAAGATAATGAAAAAGTTCTTTTTCATGTGGGAGCAATATAAATTTTCGCACTTTTTTACATAAAGCATTGTTTTATTATTACTGCCAGAACTAACTGTGTTCTATTATCTATATTGTTAGCAAAACATCGGTTATTTGACAATTGATTCGAACTTTATAAAATGGTAAATAATAAGAATTTTTTGTAGTTGGTTCACAAATTTATAAATGTATGGCTAAAAAATTGTTTTCATGATTATGTCTTTATAAATTAGTAAATGATAAATGTTGCAATATATTAGTTTTAATTGTATTGGCTTTTATAATATTGTAAATATAAAATTATTCTTGTAAATAAACAATCTAATAAATAGTGTTTAATATTTTTGTTGCAAATTCTCAATATCAAAAACAGGTACAGATTCTCTTTCATCACATGTTTAGATTTTATTATAATTCTAATTATCGCTTTTTAAATCAATATTACTCAGAAATAAAGGTAGTTGAAATAATAGCGATGTCCTTCTGATAATCTGTTTTTGCGGGCACGAAGCCCGAAGTATGACGAATTCACTTCGATAAGGATTTTTTAGGATTGATTTGTTTGAAGTAAATTTCAATCATTGATCTGAGAAAACGTTTGTATTAATAATGTAATTAAAATAGTTCGTTAATGTTGTCAGATTTTCAAAATCACCGATTAAAATTGTCAACATTTCCTTCCCTTTGTACAGAGCTTAAATATCTTTACTCTAAAGCTGTGATCAAAATGCTAAGCTAGTTACCGCTCTCTGAGCAGAAAATGGATTTATTCGAATAACTAAGCAATTTAATTATCAAAACCCTAAGCAAAATCAACGCTTATTTATAAATACCACTAAAGGTCAGACTGCTAAAAAATGAAAAAAATATTTTAAAAAATACTGGTTTTTAAAACAGAGTAGGCAAATTAGTTAAAGCCATTAAGCAGAGAGACACATACTCTTAGATATAAATAGAAACAACTATATATTTATGCGAATTTACAATTATTTTATGCGAGAAAGTGACTGAAGCCGAGATGCCAGCTCAGGACTAATAACATTGCAGATTCTTCATTGTATTTTATTTTTAAATCTCTAAATATATATCTGAAGCACCCGACCAAATGTGGCAGACCTTTCGTTTTTCACGACAGACATGTCTTTTTTTATTATTATTAATAAACGTTTAAGTCATTTGCTCTTTGCATTTTACAGTAACATAGTAACGTGTAACAACAGGAGAATTTAGAAAGCTATATCATTAATTTCTGTCAAGTTTCCTTAGCAAGATGTTTAATTCACCTACGTGGGACGATATTTACAATAGCTACCGAAGTCCAAAGACAACCTAGGCGATTGTCGTCATCGCGACACTGTCAATCTTCTTAAATGTTAATAATATTTAAACAAAACAACTCGGCTAAGAGCAGCGTCACCAAGGGTTGGTTGCGTCAGTGAACGAATTTCTAAGCGACAAAATAAAACAATATTTAAATGAGGTGTTTGTGAACAAATATTACAGAAAGGAAACTTAGGTCTTATGTCTGAACACTTTTTATATAAATAGCGTTAAAGCCGCGAGAGGCTTGCGAAATTGCGTCTGTGGGAAAGTGGGGGGGAAATAATTCATCATTCACAAGGACATGGAAACGCTTTTAGTCTCTATCGAGACTAGAAGGGAACACTGCTCAGCTCCTGTCCATATATGGCAGCAGTATTTTATTTCGGGCCTGATCTGCCTGTTGCAAAATGAGATAACATGATTGATTCATCTTTATGTTGATATTTTTCTGTTTCTACGGTTTATCAAATCTTTGTTTTAAAATAATAGTTTAAGACTATCATTTTTTAGTGGCACGTGTATTTTGGTTCAGATATTCTGAGGCTGACCTTTGAGGTCAGGTGTTAGACAAAATAGGGAAGTCGATTTTTGATCGGCTGAGCTGAACGTGGAAATGAGTTGTAGATTAAGGTTTTTCAAGAGTTCTTGTTTGGACGTCAAGCTAGCTAGCCGTGTTAGATTGCATTTATGCACGCCCCAACGGGGAAAGGTCTTTCGAGAATTGGTTATTGCACATCCAAAGAAATGAACGTGTGAGATTTTTGTGTTTAGAAGTGGCTCCCAAATAATGGATTCAGTATGTAATGTACCAGTCGACGTGGTTAATAAAATAATAGTTAAGTTAAAAGTCTTTTTTGTTGATGCTTTTCGTCTCTGAACCCAAAGAACATTTTGCGACAACGACCAAGAATGGTATGCAACATATGCAGGTCATTTAAAGCTAGGAAATATTTTTCGATTGTAAGAAACACATTTTTTGCGATAATAGTGGTTTAGTGATATAAATCTTACTAATTAACCCTTAGCTGCCGAGAGAAGACGTGAATTCATGCCTTTCCCAATGGTTTTACCGTGCAAGTGAACCCAACTGAATTTGGGTCTCAGCTCTCCGATTAATATTTCTGAGGCGCACATACAAGCTTACAGCCCAAGCGGTTACCCATTTAGGCACTGACCAGACACGACGTTTCTTAACTTGGATAATCGTACGGAAACCGGTTTTTGAACGTGATGAGGCCGTAAAGACAGGATAGGAGGGATCAGGTATTTACTAAAGCGGTACAAGGAACCGATAATTTTTCCAGAATCGTTAGCTATGCATTGCATGTACAAATTCCGTAGCGTCTGTGCTGAGCTTACGTCCCAACAGTTGCCCTGAGAGAGCGTCTCTTTATCGCTATAGGGGAAAATTCAAGGTCTGCTTGGCGATGACAGAACGTCATTAGTTTAGAATTTCGAAGCATTTATTAGGACCAGCTAGTTTCCCCCCCACACACACACACAAACACACACACTGAGATTGCTCGGGGGAGAGATCAACTGCTAAGCTGTAGTCATCTAGAACTTCAAAAGATAGGATGCTGTGGAAAGCCATAATCACCCACGTCCTGAAGGATCACGATGAATTGATCATCTGCATCTTCATGAAATCGCCAATCTTCTTTTCTTTTTTTTTTATAATGTAATTTTCTGCTTATTTCAGTTATAGGAAAATGACTGAACAGGCTCTAAGTCAATAACTCACTAACAACGCCGAAAGCACTGAAGCAAGATTGATTAGATAGTTGGACGCTGGACAGAATTTCTCTGGCGATGGACTAATTGGCAATCCAATTCTTGCTTGGAGCACATCCTTTCAGAGAAGTCTCATTAAGACGAACGTAAAGATTCTTCGGATGCCTGAACAAAGAAAGGTGAAATACATTAAATGAACAGACGAGGTTAGTTTAAAATAGGTCATTTTCTCAGATGAATAATTACGAATCTATTAATACTTCAAAGTAATAAAACCTTTGACTATTTATTCCTTCTGAATTTATATTAATGCCGTGAACAATTTCTCTTATTTGAATCAATCTAATACTACTAGTTAAGCTAAGTCTTCTAAAATTTTGGCCATATTTAACTAATTTTGCATTTGTATTCGTACTTATCTGTAGTCCTTATATAATATACAGATATAAAGGTAACATAGAAAGGAAAGAATTCCTATAGACTGTAGAGAAGGAAAGCGAGAAGAAAGGGCTTAACATCAGCTGCAAGAAAACATAATGCACTTTTGTAGGCAAAAGGAACATCCCAAAATGCAAATTACGGTTTGCTGAGAGCAAAATCAAACAACTACAACAATTTAAATATCCGAGAATTATTCTAACAGCGGACGGAAAGCGTCAAACTGAAAACCAAAGAAGCATTTGAATTACGAAAGTGGCCTTCAAAAAGCTAAGCAAAGTATTAAGAAACAGTAAAATATCTGGAAAGTGTTCCAACAGATGGCGGAAAGTGTGACACTGAAACCCGAAGCCGTATTGGAATAGCAAAAGATGTCTTCCAAAAGCTAAGCAAAGTACTAAGAAACAGTAAAATATCTGGAAAGTGTTTTGACAGAGGACGGAAAGTGTTTTGACAGAGGACGGAAAGTGTGTCATTGAAATCCGATGGTGCATTGGAATGGTGCGAAAGATGTCTTCCAAAAGCTAAGCAAAGGAAACAGGAAAATTTCTTTACAAACAGTGAAAAGAGTATTTAACTGTTACGTAATATCAGTTCACTTATATGACAGTCAATGACAATCTTCTAACAGATGAAAAGAAGAATTTAAGCAACAGAAATGTGGTTCGACAGAAAGATGCCACTGACCGAATCATTGAGGAACAACGAAGTTCTAAAGCAAATGTTATAAATAAAGAACATTTATAAAGTATTTAATCTCCTTCTCTGAAGACCCCCCCCCTCTGAAGCAAATGGACTTCATCCAATAATGTTTCCATCGAGGGAATCATTCCCGGAAATCAGGTTTGCAAGCATCTGCCTCGACGCGTTCTCTTGGATTTCCTCGACGTCTTGAAATCTTAAAAGTGGGATTTGATAGATGGAATAGACAGAGATATGAACAAGCATTCATGGAATTCGTTTTTTGGCGATAATGAGAGCTCCCTCGTCACATTCTCTTGGGGGATTACCGTCACATCCTTGCCGAATCGCCGGTTCGCTTATGATCACCGAAGTTAAGCAACGTTGGACATGGTCAGTACCAAGATGGGTGACCGCTTGGGAAGACCATGTGCTGAAAGCTTGTATGTGCGGATAGTATAATGAATAATGGCTCGTAATTGTTAATCAGCTAGGTTCGTTATATAAACTCTACGCTCAAATAACAGTAAGAAATCTATGAATTCACCTATTATCCCCCCATCTGTGGGTTAATTAGTAAGACTTGTATCGCTGAAACATCAATATCTACGACAAATTCTCACAATCTAAAAATATTTTCTGACTTTAAATAACCTGAAAAGTGTAAAAAGGAATCACTCACTTGCGTGCATTATCTTGGGTTAGCTCGACGCCTTGAAATCTTGTTCCTCTCAGCTGGGTTTTAATTATGTGAAGAGGAAAAAGTCGCAGCCTGCTAGATCTGGGGAATATCGTTCTTGGCCGAAAACTGCTGCACAAACTAAGGTTACTGATGGAACCTCTGTGCTGCGTTGAGAAACCACACTCTACACACTTTCCTTCCAAGCATTGCTATAAACACCTTGAGCGAGCGAGAACGTTCTAACTTAGTGTGTATGTGCTACAGAGTTCGGGGTCAGTCTGTACCAAGCAGCGTACTTTAGCTACGTCACCATAGCAACAGTTTCAATATATTTTGATCGGGACTCATATGTTACTCTCTGAGAATTTATTACCATAGCGCAACAGAATGACATTTGATATGACGGACGAATCTACGTCTCTTTTTGCAAACAGTTATCATTTATACATTGGCTATTTCAGTTTCAATGCCTTCTCTTCACAATCGTACGATCAACGAAGTTAAGCAACGTCGTAGTCTGGTCATTACCTAGATGAGTGACCGCTTGGGAATACCAGGTGCTGTAAGCGTGGATGTGTGTGTGGTGTAATGAATAGGGACTCAGAATAGTTAATCGGAAAGCTGTTTCAATTCCGGTTGTGTTCGTTATATTCACTTGTGTGCAAATGCCAATGAAAAAAGTATGAATCCATCTCTTCACCCACTATCCATGGGTTAATTAGTAAGACTTGTATCAATAAACAATTATTATCTCCAAAATTCCTACAATATAAAAATATTTATCTAGCTTTTAATAACCTGTAAAGGCCGGAGAAAAATAATCAATGATTACAATGTGTTTTCATTTTCCTAATTCATTCAATTCTTAATATATGCACATTCATTTTTTTTATATAAATGCAAATAAAGAACAAATCAGTAGCTATAGAACATTTTATAACGGGATAGTTTTAGGTTGTTTTTTTTTTCCTTACGGCTATCTGACTTTGTTTTGTTTTTCCCAGACTATAGTGACTCGAACACATATTACCGTCTGCATCTATTTTAGTTGAAACCTTATCTAAAAAAATATGTTGTTTTACTGTCGGTGTTTTTTGAGGTACAGTAAACAAATGAAAATTTTATGTTATTTCATAACATTGAATTAAAATAAAAAAAAAAAAACAAAAAACACAAAAAAAAAACAACTCTTGCTCAAAGCTGATGACACAACTATTTACTCCTGTCTCAAAAGTAAGTCTATTCAGTCCGATGAGCTGAAATTGTTAGGTGATGTAAAAACGACCTACAATTTGCTATTAACTGGGGTATAAGGTCTAAGTATCCTTGCTATATACGAGGTTGGGCTGAAAAGTTTATAGGCTGACTGTGAATGAGCGATGCTAGAGCTGTGAAACATTGTATGCATTAAATTCAAATCTTCTTATTAATAACTACATTGATTTTTTTTTAGGTAAACTAACATCTGACTGTTCAGAAAATACTCCAAAAATAACTAGTAGCGACCTCTCTTAATAATAAACAAAATTTAGCATCGTGGTGTCCCTGAAGAAAAAAAGGTTTAGCCCCCAAGGTCATTGAAGTTGATATGGTTGCTATATTAAAGGGTGGTGATGAAGTTTTATCAACAGTCCAAATGTGTGCAGCTGAATTTATCTCTTGAAGATGACACAAGGTCTGGACTTCCTTTGACTGTCACCACCGAGGAAAATATTGATCCTGTTCAATATATGAAGATGGATGACAAGCAATTGAATATAAATCAAAGAGCTTAAGTATAGAATTAGGTGATTCATCATTGGTTTCAGTAAACAGCTTGCCCTAGATAGAGCTGAAAAGGTGAAGACGCTTAGGGCTAGATTTTCACGGGCGGTCGCTGGGGGGGTGATCCCCTAGAGGTAGCCTTAGCTAGGGAGGCCGTGGAGCGCTCGAATAGCGAGTGCTACATGGGCCAGGTAATTAGACATAGGTTAGGCAAGATATCTTCCGAACTGTGAACATAGGCGCAGACTTGCGCAAAGAAAAAGATCCGTCGAGGATGCGATCGTTACATTCGTGAAGTCAATAGCCCGAAATGGCATACTCTTCGGGTCACTGACGACATGTGCGAGGCGTTTTGGCGGCATTTCGAGAGCCGCTTTAACAAGGAGATTGATCTTCGTGAGGACGAGTTTCGCAGGTATTTGGCAGACTTTCCTCGGCTTTTGCCGACTGAAGCGACCATCTGCGAGGGCGAGATCCCGGAAGACGAGGTCTACACGGCAATGAAGAAGGTCGGCAGAGGCAAGTCGCCCAGTCTGGATGGTTTGCCCTATGAATTGTACTTGAGGCTCTCGCACATCTTTGTCCCGATTTTGACTGTCGTGTTCAACAACTGGTTCCGGCAGGGGTCCCTCCCCTACCGGCTCTCCATGTGTGTGATCACGCTGTTGAAAAAGGGCAAGGGTGTTGGGGGAAAAACAATATGATTACAGGCCCATAACTATGCAAAACACAGAGTTAAAGATTTTGACCAATATCCCGCAGGAGCGTTTGCAGTCAGTTGCCAAGTCTCTGTTGGGTCCGAAGCAAACTTGTTCTGTGAGGGGCCGAACAATTCAGAGCAACCGGCATCTGATCAGCACGATCATAGAGGGTGTAAAAGACGATGATGAGGCCGCGCTCGTCAATTTGGATCAGTCCAAGGCATTTCATAAGGTTGACCATCGCTATCTTGCTGCTGTCCTGCAGGCCGCCGGATTCGCACCCGGCTTCTGCCGCTGGATTAGCCTCCTGTATCACTCCCCATGTGCTGTGGTACAGCAGAACGTAAAGCTGTCGGGAGCTTTTGCGCTGTCTAGGTCGGTTCGTCAGAGTTGTTCACTGTCGCCCCTACTTTATGCTTTGGTGTTGGAGCCTCTCCTTCGCTGGCTGAGGGACAGAGCGTGCAATTCGGCTCTACGCGGAATCGCCGTTCATGGAGGGGCTCGATCCAGGGTCTCCGCGTCCGCCGATGACGTATCTGCTTTCGTGTCGTCCCACAGCGACATTCAGGCGGTACTGAAGGCGCTTGATCGGTACGAAAAGGTGACAAGGGCCAAGATTAACCACGTCAAGTCGTTTGCTTGCGGTTAGGTGCCTGGAAGGGGGTTGATCTTCCGGGGCCCTTCGGTTGGATGGACCTCCAGCTGGAGAAAAATTGGCCTGAAGTACTAGCAAATGTCGACGCGGCCGGTCAAACATGGCGTCGACGGAGGTTGTCCGTAAAGGGCAGGGCGGAGGCGTGTGCCACTTACGTTTTGCCGATTGTCCTTTATCGATTATCCGTACTTCCTCTCCGTGACGACCATAGGAAGCCGCTCGAGTGTTCGTAATCCTCCATTTTATAGAGGTGATGCGGGAATCGGGTCAACAGAGTCCATGTCGGGGGTGGGGGTGGGGGCTGGTAATGCCACACTTGGCAAGCCACAAACTCGCCTCGAGGTTGGCTTTTCTACGCCTCGCATTGACAGGAGATTCGATTATGGCGGAGATTGTTAGGGGCGCGTTTCCTTTCCTTACTATCAGGTGTCCCATCTCGCTGATTGAGCGCCATCGTAAACCCCGGGATCAAACGGATTTCCTTCGCGATTGTCGGTCGGCCTTGCTGACCGTTCCTCGGTTCAGTGACCTTTCACAGCCTAAGAAGTTCTTCTATCGTCTTCTAGTGGAGAGGGTCACGAAGGATTCTCTACGTGAGCGGCTCGACTTGTCGGGGGGGGGAGTTTCGCTCTTTCTGGTTTTGGGCGCCAGCGGTGGATTATCTCAGTAAACCTCAGTTTTCGCTTACCTAGTGATTGGCTCGGAATCGGCTACCTCTCACAAGGTCTTCATATTGGGCTTCTCGGATTTGCCAGACTGTGAACAGCGTGGCCTTGGTCTGAAAGAAACGGATTCGCCCGCCTTCTACCATTGTCGCTGTGTCCACCCCTTATGGGACCAAGTCGGCGAGTTGACGACTTGTCTCGATCCCGAATAGCTCGTACTCATTGATCGAACATACGCGTATGACAATGTGTGACTCGAATGGTGTTTCTGACGCTGCTGGCCACGGCCCGAATGTTGATTTGGACGACGCGACAGGAGGAAGTCTTGCGAGGCAATCGTCTTTCTCATCAGGATCTGATCCGGTTCTTTGAGCATCAGCTCAAGGTGAAGATTACAACTGATAGAAAACGCTTGCATTAAACAGTCTTCAGCGAAAGGTGGGTGAAAGAAGCGAGCTTGGTTCGTTTGAATGGGGCTAACCTTGATTTTCTCTTTTAGGTCACCCTACCTCACATCGGGGTGGTTTCCTGCGGAGCCCTCCCCTTGGTTATGTTAGACAAGCTTTTGTCTACCTAGTTAATGTGAGTAAATGTTGTTCCTGACTTGCCTCTTTGGTTATGATTCAAATCAAGATTCCCCAATTTGTTTTGGCCTCCTTTTCATCTCGACTGGGTCTTTTATATTTCCTATGTCCGTATAATTTTTCTCCTTTCCCACTCCCTTAACGAGAGAGCCTCTTGATTTTGTCCAAATCGGCAGAATACAGTGGCCTCTCATTTTTGAGGGTTGGAAGGGCCCTACTAACATCAGTTATGTTTAGTTTCTTTTGTGTATCGTTTTAGTTTCTTATTGGGTTCATCTTCCTCCTCTCTCATTTTATTCATCCATAAATTTTTAAGTACACATATATAATCATTATATTTTTATGGTATGGGGCGCGTTTTGTAGGACCCCCTTGAGAAGATGTGTTATTATGGCGTATGGAGAACTGATTAGTGACGGACGAGTTTTTGTAGTGAATGAACAAATTGTAATGAGTGAAAGGGTCGTGAATCAGATTAGCTAGGTATAAGGTAGTTAGTTTCGACCAGCCTCAGCCCCTCCCCATTTCGGCCTTGTGCCATAATTGTGTAATTTTACGCAATAAATATTTAACATACGCCGTGAGAGAGTTGAGAATTTTATGCGCAATGAATTTGGCGTGAAGAAGCGTTCTTTTTTTCTGGTTGAATTCCACGTCCTTTGACACCTAATCAAAAGATACAAGGCTAACCATGTCACGGGAAAATCTGACATTGTTTGAGGCAGATCCAGCTGGTTTCCTTGAACGTTTGCTAAGATGAAAGTTGGATTCATCACATGGATTTCAGAGACAAAGAGACAATGCACTGGAAACGCCCCTTCTCGCCCGCTCCAAAAAAGGCCAACGTCGTTTCATCTACAGAGAAAATCATGGCGTCAGTGTTTTTGAGATGCAAACCTCACTCTGTTTATCTTCAAAAGTGTCACACTATCAATGAAGAGTACTGTACCAACTTGTTGAGACAATTACGAAAGTCTATCATGACCAAGCGACCAGGAAAAATGTCGAAAGGGGTCTTGTTTCAACAGAACAATGCTTCAGCGCAGAAGTATTTGGGTTAAATGGCTACTTGTGCGTGACTATGGCATTGAAATGGTTAATCACTCTCTATTTTTTTCTGATTTGACTATCATCTGTTACCTAACATGAAAGAACATGGCTGGAAACCATTATCGCAGTGATTCTGTCGTCATATCTGGTGTTGATGAAATTTTTACCATCAAGATGTACAGTCTTCTTTGAATAGTCAAATGTCAGTTTACATAAAAAGAAACAATGCGGTTATCAATTTTTAAAAAATCGTTGAAAATAATGCATGCAAGATTTCACAGTTCTAGAATCACTCCTTCAGAGTCAGCCAGTGACCTTTACAGTTCACCCTTGTACCCGGAAAAAAACAATGCAGTAATTAATAAGAAGAGTTAAAATTAATGCATGCACGATTTCACAGCTCAAGCATAATTATCCTAAGATTCCTTTCTTAAATCTTTCTTCGAAATCTTTTTGTATTTTTTTAATTTTTTGCCACTTCCAATTCGTTCCTTTTTCCCAAATATTGTCTTTTATGCTTTATTATTATTCTTCACTGTTTTCTTTCTTCAATTCTTATATGTCCACTCTTTTATTTCTCCTTTCTTCGGGTTTATTTTTTAACTCGTATATAATGAATAGCGGTTCGGATTGAGGAATCGGAGAGCCGAGTTCGAAGTCCAGTTGAATCCATTACATTCACTAACGTGCTAATACCTTTGGGAAAGGTATGAATCATCATCTTCTCCCCATCTATGGGTAAATAGCAGGATAGACCGGATTCTATAGCCTTGGATAGCAACTGGTCTACCGCAGAAAAAATGGCAATCTACTGCGGGAAAAAAAATCTGTCTCGTAAGTCATGTATCGAAGATGCATGATCGCCTAAGCGTTTATCACGCATGGCACATATCTGACTGGTTGATATATCCAGACCATTCTATCAATTATTCTTCCATATATCAGTGCGCCTTCTTGGCCTCACGTTTTCGGCTCACTTGAGGCGGGGCAACTACACTGAATCAATAGCTGCATGTACTAAAAGGAAAGTTAGTTCTCTGTGTCGTGTCAAAAGGTCTTCCTCATCAGAGACCATCTTACACATCTACAAATCTACCATTCCTCCGTGCATTTAATAAAATTGCCATATCTTCGTCTTTTACTCCTGCTGTTCATCTTGAGGTAATCGACAAAATCCAAAGAAGGATCTGCAATGTAATTGATCCTGATCTGGCAACTGACAGACGTGATTTGCCTTCCTCCCCAACCTTTTTCTTTTCAACAAATATTTTCAAGGCTACTGCTCTAACGTGTTTTTTTTTCCGTGGCATCTAGGTCCAATCTTTTACTGTTGAAATAATTATTTGTAACCGCCATTTTTACTCCAACAGTTTCTTTTCTGGACTGTGAACATCCTGTCCTCTTACTTGCTTCCCTGATAACAAAAATCTTCAAAAATTTAAATGCAGTGTCAACCACTGTCTTCTATTGACTTGATTCCCGTTCATCTTTGATCCTTTCTTTAATCCCCCCTATACTTAGTTTTTTTCTCTCACTTTCACTCTCTGTAACTCCCTAGAGCTAGTGGCACTCCTGCCTTGCTTGGGGTGAAATGATTTTAAGAATGATTTTTATTTGTTTATCTTTTACCAATGCTAACCGCCATACTTGACTATTCTTTCGCGTTTTCAGTTCTTTTTTTTCTTATCTTTCTTTTCTCTTTATCGTTCTGATTATTTTCTTCTTTTTTTATCTCCGCATCAATCACCCATGATTCTTTTTTTTTAATTTTAATGTACTTAATACAAATATAACAATAAAACACCAATTCTCATACGATCAATGATGTTAAGCAACGTTGAGTCTTGTCAATAACTAAATAGGTGACCACTTGGGAATAACAGATGTTTGTAAACTTGGCTGTGCGGCTGGTATAAAGGATAATGGCTCGGAATTTTTAATCGGAGAGCCGAGTTCCAACTTCCGTTGGCCTCGTTATATTTAGTTACGCGCAAATACCCTTCGGAAAGGTAGAAATTCACCTCTTATCCCCCACTATGGATTAATTAGACAAGCTTTCTACTCAGTATAAATCATTGTTATCTCAAAAAAATTCTTACAATCTAAAATTATTCTGACAAATTTATTAAATATTTTTTCTTCTCTTTTTAAATTTTCTCTTTATCTTCATGTTTGTCTTTACAATTCTCTTTTTGTCTTTCCTTTCTTTATTTTCTCTTTCTGTTTTTCTATTCTTCTTTTGTCTTTTCTTCTCTTTTTTCTCATTCACTTTTCTTTCTTCCCTTTTGTTTTTCTTTTCCTATTTTCCCTTTCGTTTTTTCTTTCTTCCAGAATTGTATTTTCTTTCTTTATTTTCTCTTTTTTTTTTTCTTCCTTTTCTCTTTTCTTTCTTTTTTTCATTTCAAACAATCTTTTTGTATTTTCTTTCGATTTTCTTTCGTTTTTCTTTTTCTTTTTTATTTCATTCTTTATTTTTTCTTTCGTTTTCAACTTTTTTCTCTTTTTATTTCTTTAAAGCAGTCTTTCGTTTTCTTTCTTCTTTTTTGTAAATAATTCTTTTTTTTTCTTCATCTCAGAAATTTTTCTTTTCTTTTTTATTCTTTATTTTTCTAGAGACCAACTTCTCTTTTTTCTTCCTCTCTTTTCTTTCACTTTTTCTCTTTCGTTTTTTCTTTTTCTTTTTTGTCTTTTCTTTCTTTATTTTCTCTTTCGTTTTTTTCTTTCTTTCTTTGTCTTTTTTGTTTATTTTCTTTCTTTTTCTTTCTTCTTTTTTTTTTTCATTCTTTTTTTCTTTTCTTCCTTTTTTCTTCTTTTTTCTCTTTCTTTATTTTCTCT
Source organism: Acanthosepion pharaonis (assembly GCA_903632075.3). Lineage (NCBI taxonomy): Eukaryota > Metazoa > Mollusca > Cephalopoda > Sepiida > Sepiidae > Acanthosepion > Acanthosepion pharaonis. The sequence goes on along the minus strand of CAHIKZ030000751.1, from coordinate 216,991 downwards.
TTCGTTTTTTCTTTCTTCTTTTTTGTCTTTTCTTTCTTTATTTTCTCATTCGTTTTTTCTTTCTTCTTTTTTGTCTTTTCTTTCTTTATTTTCTCTTTCGTTTTTTCTTTCTTCTTTTTTGTCTTTTCTTTCTTTATTTTCTCTTTCGTTTTTTCTTTCTTCTTTTTTGTCTTTTCTTCTTTTTTTCTCTTTTTATTTCTTTATTTTCTCTTTTCGTTTTTTTCTCTTTCGTTTTCTTTCTTCTTTTTTGTCTTTTCTTTTTTTTTTCTTTTCGTTTTTCTTCTTTTTTTTCTCTTTTTCTTTCTTTCTTTTCTCTTTTTTTTCTTTTCTTCTTTTTTTTCTTTTTCTTTCTTTTTTTTTCTTCCTTTTTTCTTTTTCTTTTTTTCTTTTTTCTTTCTTTTTTCTTTCGTTTTTCTTTCTTCCCTTTTTGTCTTTTCTTTCTTTATTTTCTCTTTCGTTTTTTTTTCTTCCTTTTTGTTTTTTTTCTTTTATTTTCTTTCTTTTTTCTTTTTCGTTTTTTTTTCTTCCTTTTCTTTTTCTTTCTTTTATTTTCTCATTCGTTTTTTTCTTTCTTTCTTTTTTTCTTTTTCTTTCTTTTTCGTTTTCTTTTTTCGTTTTTTTCTTTTCTTTCTTTATTTTTTTTCTTTTCTTTCTTTATTTTCTTTTTCGTTTTTCTTTCTTTTTCTTTTTTTTTTTTTTTTCTTTTATTTTCTCTTTCGTTTTTCTTTCTTCTTTTTTTTTTCTTTTTTATTTTCTTTTCTTTCGTTTTTTTTTTTCTTTTTTTTTTTTTTCTTTTTTCTTTCTTTTTCTTTTTTTTTTCGTTTTTTTTTTTTTCCCTTTTTCTTTTTCTTTTTCTTTTCTTTTTTTTTTCTTTCGTTTTTTTTTTCTTTTTTTGTCTTTTCTTTCTTTATTTTCTCTTTCGTTTTTTCTTTCTTCCTTTTTCTCTTTTCTTTCTTTATTTTCTCTTTCGTTTTTTCTTTCTTCCCTTTTTCTTTTTTCTTTCTTTATTTTCTCTTTCGTTTTTTCTTTCTTCCTTTTTCTTTTTCTTTCTTTATTTTTCTCTCTTTCGTTTTTCTTTCTTCTTTTTTTTTCTTTTTTTCTTTTTTTTCTCTTTCGTTTTTTTCTTTTTTCCCTTTTTTCTTTTCTCTTCTTTTTCTTTTCTCTTTCGTTTTTTCTTTCTTCTTTTTTTCTTCTTTTTTTTTCTTTTTTTCTTTCTTTTCTTTTTTTTTTCTTCTTTTTGTCTTTTCTTTCTTTATTTTCTCTTTCGTTTTTTCTTCTTCCTTTTTTCTCTTTTCTTTCTTTATTTTCTTTTCGTTTTTTTTCTTTTTTTTTTGTCTTTTCTTTTCTTTTATTTTCTCTTTCGTTTTTCTTTCTTCTTTTTTTTCTTTTTCTTTCTTTATTTTTCTTTTTTCTTTCTTTTTTTTCTTTTTTCCCTTTTTTCTTTTTTTTCTTTCTTTTTTTTCTCTTTCTTTTTTTCTTTTTCCCTTTTTTTTTTTTCTTCTTTTTTCTTTTCTTTTTTCTTTCTTTTTTTTTTCTTTTTTCTTTTTTTCTTTATTTTCTTTTCTTTTTTTTCTCTTTCGTTTTCTTTCTTTATTTTTTTTGTCTTTTTCTTTCTTTTTTTTTTCTTTTCGTTTTTTTTTCTTTCTTTTTTTTTCTTTTTTTTTTTTTTTTTTTCTTTTTTCTCTTTTTTTCTTTCTTCTCTTTTGTCTTTTCTTTCTTTTATTTTCTCTTTCGTTTTTTCTTTCTTCTTTTTTTTCTTTTCTTTCTTTATTTTTTTCTCTTTCGTTTTTTTTTTCTTCCTTTTTGTTTTTCTTTCTTTATTTTCTCTTTCGTTTTTTTTCTTTTTTTGTCTTTTCCTTTTCATTCGTTTTTTTTTTCTTTTTTTTCTCTTTCTCATTTTTTTCTTTCTTCTTTTTTGTCTTTTCTTTCTTTATTTTCTCTTTCGTTTTTCTTCTTTTTTTTCTTTCTTTTTTTTCTCTTTTCTTTTTCTT
>CAHIKZ030000751.1:102500-212500 GCA_903632075.3 Acanthosepion pharaonis | reverse complement strand
TTCGTTTTTTTTCTTTTTTTCTTTTTTTTTCTTTATTTTCTCTTTCGTTTTTCTTTCTTCTTTTTTTGTCTTTTCTTTCTTTATTTTCTCTTTCGTTTTTTTTTCTTTCTTCCCTTTTTTCTCTTTTTTTCTTTCTTTTCGTTTTTTCTTTTTCTTTTCTTTCTTTATTTTCTTTTCTTTTTTCTTTTCTTTTTTTATTTTTCTTTCTTTATTTTTTTCTTTTTCTTTCTTCTTTTTTTTCTTTTCTTTCTTTTTTTCTCTTTCGTTTTTCTTTCTTCCTTTTTGTCTTTTTCTTTCTTTTTTTTTCTTTCTTTCGTTTTTTCTTTCTTTCTTTTTTTCTTTTTTCTTTCTTTATTTTCTCTTTCGTTTTTTCTTTCTTCCCTTTTGTCTTTTCTTTCTTTATTTTCTCTTTCGTTTTTTCTTTCTTCTTTTTTTTCTTTCTTTATTTTTCTTTCGTTTTTCTTTTTTCGTTTTTTTTTTCTTTTTTTTCGTTTTTCTTTTTTTTTGTCTTTTTTCTTTATTTTTCTCTTTCGTTTTTTCTTTCTTCCTTTTTGTCTTTTCTTTTTTTTTTTTTCTTTTTCGTTTTTTTCTTCTTTTCTCTCTTTTTTCTCTTTTCTTTCTTTTCTTTTTCTTTTTTTCTTTTTTTTTTTTCTTTCTTTTTTCTTCTTTTTTCTTTCTTTTTTTTTTCTTTTCGTTTTTTTCTTTTTTTGTCTTTCTTTCTTTTTTTCTTTTCTTTTTTTTTTTCTCTTTTGTTTTTTCTTTCTTTTTTTTTCGTTTTTTTTCTTTTTTTTTTTTCTTTCGTTTTTTTCTTTTCTTTTTGTCTTTTCTTTCTTTATTTTCTTTTCGTTTTTTTTTCTTTTTTTTTTTCTTTTCTTTCTTTATTTTCTTTTTTTCTTTTTTTTTTTTCTTCTTTTTTTATTTTCTTTTCTATTTTTCTTTTTCTTTTTTTTTTTCTTCTTTTTTTCTCTTTTATTTCTTTATTTTCTCTTTTTTTTTTTTTTTTCTTTTTTTCTTTTTCTTTCTTTTATTTTATCTTTCGTTTTTTCATTCTTCTTTTTTTTCTCTTTTCTTTTTTTTTCTCTTTTTCTCTTTCGTTTTTTCTTCTTCTCTTTGTCTTTTTTTTCTTTTCTTTCTTTTCGTTTTTCTTCTTTTTTTGTTTTTTTTCATTCTTTTATCTTTTTTTTTTTTTCCTTTTTTTTTTCTTTCTTCTCTTTTTGTCTTTTCTTTCTTTACCATACTTTTTGTGCCTTAAATCTTTCTTCTTCTTCACTTTTTTCTTTTCTTTCTTTATCATTCTGATTTTCTTTGTTCTTCTCAACGTCAACAGAAACATGGCTATTTTCTTTTTCTTCGCTGCTTGTGACTATCATGATATCTTCCGATCTCCTTTCTTTCCGAAATCCTTTTTCTTTTTTTCATCTTCTCTTATTACCACTTCTGTCAGTGTCGCTCTTATTTCTGCCCTGTCTCTCATATGCCGGCGTCATTCGTTCATAACAAAACTTCCAATAGAATATCAAAGAATGAAGCTGAGGCCTCCTTCCATTGAACAAAACAGAAGCCCGTCAAGTGTCAAAACATTTTAACGTTTAAAAAATATCCAATCGATAAAGCTAGTAACAGCAATCAATATATGAGACCAAAAGCTACAATGCAAATCACATATGAGCATTTATCGTATTCGGAATTTCTAACACCGGCTGTCTTTTCTCTAATGGCATTATGTCCCACACTTTTTTTTATTATTATTATTATTATTATTATTATTATTATTATCATAGCTGTCTATCTGTCAGCTATTATGACATGGAATTCTTTCAGCCATATACATTATCTTGCTCGTATTTCTTCTTTTCGTTTTTTTTTTTTTTTTTTTTTTTTTTTCTCCGGCACCTTTCTGCTTTCTTTAGTAGGAAACTTGCAGGCAACATGAAAAGACTTTTAGCGATAGAACCGAAATGGGAAACAGTATGTGGAGTTGATTTGCTTCTAAAGTTATCCTAAGTAAACCTCCTTCATTTTTTGTGTGTGTGTGAGAGAATAGCGTTTGTTGACTCCCCGAACACTATACAAAAGGTGGCGCTGGAAACTTTTGCATCAAATTGATACTTTAACGAAAACAAAGATACGGGCACTGCAAGAAAATATGCAAATGTTTAATCCATCAAGTAGATTTTCTTTCTTTTTTGTTTAACATAATCTTGCTGCCGGCGTCTTTATCTTTTCCCTGACAATACCACTTCTATCCTCATGCAGTCGATTTGTCCCCAGTGTAAAATCTTCCCGCCAAACATCAAGCTTACCTATCAGTTCTAAAAATTCTTTGTTGGGTGCCTTGTCAGACGTTTCTACAAAAAAAAATGGTATATATCCCTTCGCATTTGCATTGCTCATTCTGATATCGCTTTGAGCATAAATATCGCATTCCCCGTTCCAGTGTCTTTAATCAACTCGCGTTGTTATTGTCCTATTTCCGGTCTAATGGTGCTGCGCGCCCAATTCGCCCTGAAGATAGAAAATTGATTTTTGCGATGATCAACCAAACTGGTTCGCTATACATAACTGCACGTCATGACGCCCTTGTTATTCTAAGATAGGGAGCTGAGTTTGAAACAAGGCCACAGCTATGGAGCAACCAATGAGGATAGAACACTAAAAATTATTTTCAAGTCACACATTTTACAAATATAATTAATACTGGACTGGATAATTAATACATTTTACAAATATAATTAATACTCTGGACTGAGGGATCAGTTTATTACACAATAAAAATAGAAAACTTATCACCCATTTTATGTCCACTCTAATCTTATATTAATAAGTTTAATCATACCATAAAATGGCGGCATATTTTTTAAGCTGATATTATTATTAGAAATTTTTCATATCAGTATTTAAATGTTATTTTCAATTTCACCATCATATATCTTTAGATAAGAGTACGGATAATTTTTGAATTGTTGACCTCGTATGAACATGTATGTGGCAATTCAAAACGGGGTTAGTTTTATACGCAATAACAAACATGATGATAGAACCGCTGAATAATTACGTCAGCAGTAAAGAGTTCAAAATAGTTAAAAGTACCGGGTGTAACAGCGAAATTGTCCAAATTATATATATATATATATATATATATATATATATATATATATATATATATATATATTATTCAGGATCATTTTAAAACTTATTCAAGATGATCCACGCTCTATCTAACCTTCTAATTTTATATCCTGGAGGAAAAAGTTGCTTCACAGGTTACACGTAAGATTTCATTTTCAAGTCTTTTTTTCACTGCTCTTTGGCCTGTCATAGGTGACAAACGTCTTAGTTAGATCTCTTACCAGCCATACATGTTTGAAAACGAAAGTATTACCAGCAATAAAAAAAATTTAAATTTTATAAAAATATAAAAAAATTAACCACTATACATTTTTGAAAAAAATATTACCAACAATACATTTTTGAAAAGAAAATATTACCAACAACAAAAATTTTGTCGGCATTAAATAACCCATTAAGGTTGATATGCCGTAAACCAAACCAATACAAATCCGAAGCGATACAAATGCGAAGTGGCATATTTTTGACACATAGTTTGGGAGTGAAGAGATGGATTCATACCTTTCCCAAGGGTATTAGTTCGTAAGTCAATATAATTCGAAGTCGAATTTCAGATTCCTCAGTCCGAGTCGCTACCAATTATTCTCCTTTTATGACTGTTCTGTCCTTTTCTCAAATGAATCGCTTTTTGTTTATTTGTCTTCTCGCTCTGTCCGACAAAACAATTTTGAAATTCTTATTTGAAAGCCATACAAGGATCGTACAAATCTTGAGAAATATTCTACTGTTGGTGAATGAAAATCACCTTCTATGAGCCAGAAATCTAAATTCAGTCCCTGTTTCTATTAGTTTTTATTTTTAAAATTTCAACCTAGGCAAGACAGTAAAGCCACTAAAGACGCAATGAATTATGGAGTGTGAAAGAATATGAGACAAAAGGAAAAACAAAGAACACATTAAGGAGAGAAAACAATAAAACAACAAGAATTAAGACATACGATAACGACTGATATTGCATTAAAATTTTTGAAGATCAAAGTTGACTGGAAAGCAAGAAGCTGGAAGAGAGCTCTACAAGCGAGAAGGGCGTGAGAAGGAACTGTTAGCATAGAACTTTCGGTTACATCTCTCCATTCCACGTGTAATATGATATGACCTTATCGTCAGTTTACTACTGTGCTGATGGATTAATTGGTAAGACTTGTATCACTAAACGATTATTATCTTCAAGGAAAAAAAAATTCTTACAATCTACAAATAAGTTCTGGCTTTAAATAACCTGTAAAGTGTTGATAATCCGTAACAAACAAATCAATCATTTCTCAGTAAAAAAAACAGCGTCTCTTATATATTCTGTTTTTTTTTTTTTCGTTTTTCCTAGGAATGGTCGATTATTTGTATGCGGTAATGACAGGGCGTAAAACACATGCAAATTCATTAACTAATAAGCATAATTGTAATACGATGATAGTGATTTTCTAAGCCCGGCTTAGATGCGGTGGCACAAGGACGAAAGTATGGGGCACCCAGTGAGGATCGTAATTGATCTAGCAATACAAGCTTTATAACCATTATACCACGCCGAGGTGCCCTAGTGATTTTCTAAGCGCGGCTTAGATGTCGCACAAGGCCGAAAGTATGGGGTACCAAGTGAGGATCGAACTCACTACTCAATCGTAACTGATCTAACAAGACAAGCTTTCTAACCATTACACCACGTCGAGGTGCCCTTTATTTTCCAATCGTAGCTCAGGTGTGGCACAAGACCTAAAGAATGGAGTACCCAGTGAGGATCGAACTCACTACTCAGTCGTAATTGTTCTAGCGACACAAGCTTGCTAACCATTACACCACTTCGAGATGCTCCAAATGATTTTCTAAGCGTAGCTTAGATGTGGCACAAGGCTGAATGTAAGGGGCACCCAGTGAGGATTGAACTCACTTGTAATGGTTTTAGCGAGACCAGCTTGATAACCATTACACCATGTCGAGGTGTCCAAATTGTAATAAGATGATGACATGATTCCGGGAGATCAGTTCATTATTTAATAACAATAGAAAACTGATCACCTATGTCCAGGTGTATACTATATTGATACATTATTAGTAATGCTATAATAATGATATATTTCGTAAGCCCCTTACTGTTCTTCTTCTCGAAAAAGACGAATAATAATCATGTTTCTTCAGGACGTAGGCAACTATAGCTTCCCATTCTGAGAGAAAAAGTGAGATGTTTAACCAAAATCGGAGTTGGTTAGATCCTCTAAGACTTTACCAAAAAGTGGTAAAGACTAACAGGTCGATAGAACGATCAGTCTATCCGCATTTCTTAAAAACAGGAACTACAGAAGTAGTAATCTACCAGGTCATCGCATAAGTTCTGTCTGAATTTTGAATAAAGAAAACAAGTGACCAAATGTTACATTTAATTACAGATTCAATCAACAATGTATTTTCCCTGATTATCTATGATTCCTTCCATCTCTTAACAAGCTTACTAATTCCATTACTGTGAAATTCTTTTGGCTTTGATTCGAAGAACTCACAAATGTCAGTTTTAACCTCTTCCTGTGTTACAAAAGCTGTTTCTTCCAAATGATTCTGTAAGCTACGAAACAAATGGTAGTCTGAAGGATCAAGATCAGGAGAATAAGGTGGATGAGGAATTTTCTCCCAACCAAGATCTTCGATCTTTTGTGACGTGATTCTTGCTGTGTGGGTTTGTGCATTGTCCTGATGAAACATCACCTCTTTTCGATTCACTAGAGCAGGTCTTTTTTCCTCAAAGCTTGGTTCAAACGCTCTAATTGCTGAGAGTATATTTGAGCATTAATTGTTGCATTAGGTTGTAAGAATTCAAAGTGGATTATTCCTTGGCAATCCCACCAGATTGAAAGAAGAACCTTTTGCCTATGAAGTTCCATTCTAGGCTGTGGCTGGGGTACTTCCCCTTTACCAAGCCACTGTCTACGACGCTTAACATTTCGATAAAAGATCCATTTTTCGTCGCCAGTCATAAGTCTATCCAAAAAAGGTGAAACAAGTTGGTGAGAAAGGAGAGAAGAGCAGATGTCAACTCGGGATTTGAGGTTGTTTTCAGACAATTCATAAGGTACCCATTTTCCAAGTTTAGGAACTTTTCCAACTTCTTGAAAATGACGATGAACAGTTGTATGGTTTGAACTGAGAACCACTGCCAATTCCTCAACTGATAAAGCAGAATTTTCTTCAAGGACTGCTTCAAGAAGCTTTTCATCAAACTCAACTGGACGTCCGGTTCGATCTTCATCTTCAAGGGTGAAATATCCACCTCTGAATTTTGCAAACCATCTTCTGCAAGTTCTTTCATTCACACATTCCTCTCCATAAACTGAGTGAATGTTTCTAGCCGCTTCGTCTGCTGAGTTTCCTTTCTTGAACTCATAAAGCATTATGTGCTTTAAATGATTCTTGGGTACTTCCATGTTAGCAGGGTTTTAATCAAACAAAATTTAATTTTATTGTTCTCTGAAATAAAATTTGATCAGTTTAAATGCATCTAAACATAAAAATAATGTTCAGCTCCATTAGACATTATAAAATACTCTTTAAATTTCGTTCATTTTAACAAAAAGTTAAAATTCGGACAGAACTTATGGGATGACCTGATAGTATTATACTAATTTTGTATATAGTAATTATGGTGGAAAACTCTCTTTCGACTTCTTTTTCTCCAACCAATTTTGATCTTCAAAAATTCATGTGCAATATCAAACGTTATCTTTTATCTTCTTAATTCCTTTTCTTTATTGTTCTCTCTCCTTAATAATGTTTTGTTTTTTCTTTTCATTTTCTTTCACACTCAGTAACCTTTTACGTCTTATTAGCTTTCTGGCATTGCATTTTGAAAAGATTATAAAATAATAAATAAAAATATCCAAACAGTGTCTATGTCAATGATATTTCATCTAATGCTTGTGTATCACTTACGACTTGGTTTCTTTTATTGATAATTCTCTTGCGTTTCGTGAGAAACGCAAAGCGCATGCGCTATAAAAAAGAAAGATTTCTTCTTTTTTATTTTAAATACTTATGTCACCAGATCAAAGCTAAAATATTTATCCAGAATATCTATGCAGTATGTGAATGGCCGGTTTGCGTTGCACTTTCAGTCTGTGGACGACTCATATACTCTTAATCGAATTATACAGAAATGTTGCCGCATGGGAATAATCTAATAAAAGAGTGTAGCGTGTTGATGAGCATTTCGTGAGAACCGCCATTTCTCCCTGGCGTCTTTTTTTTTTCTGTTCGGATTCTATGGCTAGAAACGGGAATTTAAACAAAGACACACTGAAGCCAAAACACACCGCTCTCTCTAAAAGCATTTACTGGGAAGTAGAATTTATGTAAGGAAAGCGCATATATATATATATATATATATATATATATATATATATGTGTGTGTGTGTGTGTGTGTGTGTGTGTGTGTGTGTGTGTGTGTGTGTGTAAAAATATATAAAAAATAGGAAAGAACTCGTTAGGTAAATAATCCAAAGTTCTTTAGTATTTTTGTTATTTCAAAAAAATAGTGCTCGATACAAAAGTAGAGCATAAATATAATTATTTATTTAAAAATATGATTCCAACGCTACATAAGAGTTCTCATGTTTCAAAACATGAGCCGAAAACTTCAATATAATTATTTGAATTAAATTGAATTAAAGTACCAAGCTCTATTCCATCTTCAAGCGATTTTTTGGGGGGGAATAACTAATTCCTGAAATTTACGCGTTTTATAAGCATATTCATTATTAAAATTAAAATTACTAATTTAACGGCTATATATATATATACATATATATAATCAAATATGAATAAAAGTACGTTTAAGTATTCACATACAAATACATACATATATCCTTTGGTATGAGAAAAACAGTGTTCAATGCTAAATACCGGAATGATTTAGTATATATATATATATATATATATATATATATATATAGTTTATGAAAAACTAGGTAATCCGTATGGGTAAACCTAAGGAGGATAAAATCCAGAGACCTCAATGTAAATCCAGAGCAAATCATTTTTGGAAGTCCTTTAAAAGGGCTGTGGTGAAATAATTTATTACATGGAACCTTAAAGTGGCCTGTTTTTATTTTATATATATATATATATATATGTGTGTGTGTGTGTGTGTGTGTGTGTGTGTGTGTGTGTGTGTGTGTGTGTGTGTGTGTGTAAATACATAGTACCCTACGCCGTCATTACGACTCGGAATTACATGCTAATGCAATCTCCAGGTACGGATCTTTGTTTACAGGTTTGGTAAATATTTCTGGGTTTCGCAAGTTCGTGGTATTGTTTGAATGAATTATTACTGTTGTTAAATGTTTAATTGCTCTATAATCTAATTTTTAAATTAAGCCTTACACTTAAAGTTAAAAATAAAAATTCTAATGTTCGTTTAAAGGAGTCGTTTGCGGCCGCCGATTTAAAAATACGTTTGAAAGTCAGGGTGGATAACTCTTTTAATTGCGTAAAAATAGTGATAGGATTAATAAAAATTAAGAAAAACATATTTGCAGCGATAAGATAATGATAAAAATTAATGATAATAATAGAATAATACGAATAAAAAAAGTAATATTGATAATAGTAATAATATATCATGGTGTTATATTAAAAATAGTAAAAAATAAAATGATAGTTCATGGCAGTAATAACATTAATAATAAAAACATGCAGAAATAATAATAATAATAATAACAACAATAATAATAGTAATAATAATAATATCAACACTCAAACTAGTATCTATGGCGTCCGAAATTGAGAAAACTACATTAATCTTACTGAGTAGGAATTTAGTTCTAGGTTTACAAGTGATTATTAATTCTCTTCTTTTCTTTAACAAATGAGGGTTGCCTATATAGTTATACTTAAAATACATTTATAACACACAATGGTAGAGGTCCTAACGTCATTACGGATTTCGGGTATTGCAACATCAGATACGTTCTACCACTTACCCCGACCTGTTGATAGGCCGCCTGTCCGCATAATTCACGCTACGGTGTGATTTTAATTACAGAAAATGTATTAATAATCAGGAGGTAGATCTTTCTTTAAAGTTGCTATTAGACCATTTTGTGTGGTGATTATATATATATATATATATATATATATATATATATATATACATATATATATATATTTTTGTATATATATATATGTGTGTGTGTGTGTGTGTGTATGCATATATATATATATATATATATATATATATATATATATATATATATATATGTATGTATATATATATATATATATATATATATATATATATGTACGTGGCCGAGTGGTTCGAATCTCACCATAGTCGATTTGTCAGGCAGGAGACTTCCTGATGTTATCGCAGTGGAGGGGGTGCGGCATCTTTGTGCCTGAAAATAATATCACAGGTTGACCCAAGCCTTATAAGTGAACGTGGGGAGATGGAACACTTTTAGGGGTAGCGTCGATAGCTGTGCTAGCACGAAGTCACAAGTCATCGTGACCGAGGATTTGAGTGTGTTGGCCTTGTTGGCCACGCTAGATAACACGCTCTTCCCCAGAAAGTGTAACTAAGGTCTGCTCAGCATAATTACAGTATAAACCACAGTTGGGTTCCGTGGGCGTCGAATAAACACAAATGCGCCTGAGCAAGCGTCTGCTAGCCGCCCTAGTAGACAGGTATTCTCGAATACGAGTGACCGGCTATATATATATATATATATATATATATATATATATATATATATATATATATATCACTAATGCTCTACCCTATGCTTTTTTGTATTTGATTTTCAAGCTTTCTATCAGCTTTTACTTTATAGATATCAATAAGTATCAGATTATTCTATCTTCTGGCTGTTAGATCGAAAGGTAAGAAATAAATAAAAAGCCTCGTTATAATGTAATCGCAGTGAAAATGTTAACATCTCGTAGAGCCTATCTGGACGGAATCTTGAATCGACGAGACCAGTTCGAATTCTGGCAGCTTTCACTTTCTCACTAATGGTATTTGTAATGGTAGTATTAGCTGTTTCCTTATAAGGAAACATTCAGCAGTCACTGGTCGAGCAGCATGTATTCGCGTCGCTTAAAATTTGTGAAAAAAAAAGGTTTCGCAAGATCGAACATTTTATTTGAAGTAATGTGAAACATCATCATCTTGACTATGCCGTTCTTTACTCTTCAAGTTACATGTGCTATCCATTTTAGCTGTTGCTGCTCTTGGCAGTCATCAAATTTCTGTTATTTGCTATTTGTTACACTTCTTTGTAATTCTGTAGCATCACTCCACAATGTTTGATTGAACGGCAATGGTAATGGTAATATTAAGCGTTTCCTTATAAGGAAACATTCAGCAGTCACTGATCGAGCAACTTGTACTAGTGTCGTTTAAAATTTATAAAATCTTTCTCTTAAATATTTCTTCCGGTTTCCCAAGTCCAGTAGCTGTTATCGCTCTTTCCTGTATTGATGTGACTTTATTCCTTCCGAACATTTTATTTGAAGTCGTGTCAAACATCAACATCTTGATTATATCATTATGTTCTCTTTGTAAAGTTTCGTTCTTTTGGGGTTTTTTTTTTCTTGCTCATGAAGAGTTTCATGTCAAGAAGATTTTCATGAGATACTGCTTCACATAAACGGCTTCTTTAGCAACTGTAATGCTACTGGTAATATTAATTGTTTCCCTATAAGGAAACATTTGGCATTCCTTGACTGGGCAGATAGTACAGCTTTCGGTTGAAGAATTATAAAATCATTACCTTGAAAGGATTTTTCAGGAAAACAGATTTCTCAAGTCCAGTAGCTGTTATCGCTCTTTCCAGTAGTGTTTAGGTCTTCCTCCCTAACCTTTCATTTGAATTAATGTGGAATGTCAACATCTTGATTATTTCATTATTTTCTCTTTGACTTACATGTGCTATCTATATTAGTCGTTGTTACTGTTAGTAGTCCTGAAATTTCTTTGTGACTCTGTAGCGCCAATCCACGATGTTTGATTGAAAGGCAATGGTAATGGTAAAATTAGCCGTTTCCTTATAAGGAAACATTCAGCACTCGCTGATCGAGCAACATGTACTAATGCCATTTGAAATTTATAAAATCTTTCTCATAAAACAATTTTTCAGAAAATCCAGCAGCTATATTGCACTTTCCATTATTGACGAGGGGAAGGCTAAGCTCCTTAAAATTTTATTTGAACTAAAGTGAAACATCATCATCTTGACGATGTCATTATTACCTATATATTTTAATTGTTGCCGATACTGAAAAACTTCAAGTGATGATTTGGTACAGTTCTTTGTGATTCTGTAGCCCCAATCCGTAAGATTCGCAGAATTATGGTCCCCTCTTTACTTGCTCGATATCATTTTCAGCATTGATTTAAGAAAATCCCTGCATCCGACTGACAATTTACATATTATTAAACTAGTTGCATGACGTCCATATGAAAGTCAGATCCAAGGTTTTAGTTTAATGTTTTGGTTTTGTAGAACCGTGTGGTATTGAGCGAAACTATCTCAGCTTATTTTATGTTGAATTTCATTATCTCCTGTACTAAATATGAATAAATGTATGGATCATTGTTTTCTCTTTCCCACGGCTATGTTTCAAATAGATGGGCAGACTGATCTATAAGGGTAATTCTAAATTAAAATCAGATTGTTTTCGGGCTAGGAATTCCACCCCAGAAAGCCAACTGAAACTAAAGACAATGGTAATACGACGTCTACATATTCAATCAACTGACCGTAAGTTCTTCGTGGTGAATGGTCAAAAAAACATATCTAACAACATGTACTTAATGGTATGACGAAGTCGATTCTGACTATGTGGCTTTATGACGGACTTGGCAAGACACAGGAAGAAAAATGCAGAAACTCCAAGAAAAAGTAAAGAAATAGAAAGCGAGAAAAAAAGACTGCAAATTCTAAGAAAACAGAATATATCGTCGTCAGAAAAAGGTTTTTAATTTATATTTTTTTATTTTTATTTTCATTTTTTAAGCTCTAGTCAAATAACTTGTTGAATCTGACAGCGCAAAAGGTATATGTTTTCTTTATTTTCATTGGCTGATTTTGACCAGCAGTGTATAAAGCTTTGAACTGGTCGAACTAAAGAGTGTCGCCCGAACATTTACCATGGAAATAGCGATAGAATAGCAAGCATCCTGTATGAAAGATGCCATATCCATACCGTTTATCTTACAGGCTGGCCGAATTATCTGCGCCTTGCTGTGTGTCACACATTTTTTGTAAGAAAATGGAGATTGATTTTAAATCTTTGTCATAATTTTTGGAGAAAAAGTATGCATTGCAATATTAATCAATAATCTTGCCGATGTGGCCTACATCTTATGGCTTTCACCTACTATAGTTTGGTTAGGAGTCATTCCCTTGTTCAAATTTAAATTTAATTTATATCAAAGGGAAAAAATTCAATTGGGGGTGGGGAAATGAAATATACTTATCCATGTACCCTGGGTAATATAGTTTCAGAATGTATATGGTTATGAGGATCTATCTCCAAAACCCTAGAAGGAGTTTGATAACAAACAGACAGAGGCTTCAACTTTATATTCATATATATATATATATATATATATATATATATATATATAAAAGAGAAACAGACCACTTTAAGGTACCATTATAATAATTTATTTCATCAGAGCCCTTTTAAAGGACGCCGGATCATCAGATAGAACTTCCAAAATGAAACGAAAAATGAAATTAAAATTGATGGGGAGTGTAAGTTTTTGTAATTTAACAGAGAATGTAAAAAGAGTAGTTAAAGAGACATGGAAGAGTTTAGGGAGGGATTAATTTCATATCTCTCTCAAGCATACTTAGTATTAAGGGAGGAGGAGTGACCAGACCTTGACCTATTTAGACGGTTAACTTAACGGAAGTGATATATTGATGGGAGGGGAGAAAGGAGAAAAGAAAAAGGAAAGAAGAGGGAGAGGTAAGTAAAGAAAAAGAGGCTGTAATTGGGTTTTAGCAGTTTATGTAAAAAATAGATTTTAATGCTTGATAGTAATTTAGATGTCTAAAAAGACGGGAAGAAATTAATATTATGCTTGCTATCAATTTGAATATTTAATTTTTTAAACAAAAAGTTTAGGGATTTAATATAAGTTAAATACTATATTTATTTACACATTTATAGAGAACATATTAAAAAATTATTTTAAATTATAATAGTTTGTTTACCCGATCAATCGTACTTTTTTAATATTGTAAAAAATAGTTACGGTAACATCTTTATCAGTTTGAATCTAATTTATTAATGCAATTTGTAATTATTTTTTATATGGGTAATCTTTCTTACTTAAAGTTTAATTATATAAATTAATTATATATATATATATATATATATATATATATATATATATATATATAGATGCGTCGCTGGCAATTTTTGTACGAGAAAGAACTGGAAATTTCAAAGCACGATTCACTCATATTTTTCGAATCTCTGTCTGGTCG
The DNA here is from genome assembly GCA_903632075.3 of Acanthosepion pharaonis. Lineage (NCBI taxonomy): Eukaryota > Metazoa > Mollusca > Cephalopoda > Sepiida > Sepiidae > Acanthosepion > Acanthosepion pharaonis. The sequence goes on along the minus strand of CAHIKZ030000751.1, from coordinate 198,890 downwards.
GACTGAGAACTTTTCCGCATCTCCTCTTATAAGGTAACGACATATTTCCAAATATATTTTTCCCGAGCCTTTCAACCCGATTTCAATTCCCCGTTCGATTTGATTGGCCGGTGCATTTACACCACCTACAGTCTCCGTTTTGCGCCATTAACTTTGTCATTTATACTTACATCGAAATTTCCTGATAAGTACCGAACAGAATTCACTCATGTTTTCTCATCGTCCGTAGCGACTCTTCCCGAAAATGGTTAGTTTGTCTGGAATACGCTTAGTTTGGCTATCACTTATCTATTCTTAGAATAACCGGGATTTATTTTGTAATAACCTCTGCAATATTTGACGTTAGCTGGAGCGTATAACTTCTCGGCAGTTTTTGTATTTTTATGTCAATCTGTATCGTTGTCCTTCATTTATTTTTATCACGATGTCCAAATAATGGTGGACAACCTGTCATACTGTCTATTTGATTGACTATTCTATTTCATAATCCTAGGGCATGTTTATTATTATCCTCTTATAATTAGACTAGTCCCTCTACCTTCGTTAAGGCCTCATAATAATGGACTATTCTGTTATGATGGCCCGGAAAATACGGAAAAAAACACTACGTGTTTTCAGTGAGAAAATGAAAGAAAGAAAGGAAGAGAGAGAGAGAGAGAGAAAGAGAGAGAGAGAGAGAGAGAGAGACTATCATAAGAATAGATACTACACTTTGATCTCAGTCAAAAGGCCGAGAAGTGTTTATTTTTCATCACACCCACGTCGCTACCAAATGTGACACAAGGCCAATGTTTAAAAAGTGGTGTTAACGGAAATACTATGCAAAAATTGCTCAAGTCCCCTCGGCTCTTACCCTTTTGGGGACGCCTCAGGCACCGAACATTAAGTCTAGTCCCCTCCAGGATTCTGCCTGGATGGAAGGCCAACTGAGGCGTGATAACATTATCACAGTATCAAACGATGGAAACCGATCAAGGCAAAAAAAAAAAAAAAGCAGTTATCATAAATAAAATAACAACGTCTGCTGAATTATTTTAAAATTATTATCTAGAGAAATATTCGTAAAAAGGGAGTTGGAAAAAAAAAAAAAAAAAGAAAGAAAGAAAGAAAGAAAGAAAGAAAGAAAGAAAGAAAGAAGGGCGGGGAGAGAGTTTTTAACATCTCGTCTCCTGTCAATACCTTATAAATAATAGACTAGTCAGTTTTGATTACGTCGTAAAAAGACATACGAATAAAAGAAAGAAAGAAAAAAAGCAAGGAAAAAAAGAAAGAAAGAAAGAAAGAAAGAAGAAAAGAAAGAAAGAAAGAAAGAAAGAAAGAAAGAAAGAAAGAAAGAAAGAAAGAAAGAAAGAAAGAAAGGAAAATGGAAGAGTTTACCGCCTGTTTCAGAGGAATGACAAAAATTTTCAATTCCAAATTTATTCATTTGTGCCCCCTTACTTCTTAAAATAATGACCAGCATTCATATTTGTGATTGTTATTGCAATATTTATATAAAAAAATAGACAATTCTGTTTTGTTCTTGTGGAAAAACGGAAAAGATATCAGAGATGCTTCAGGGGAAAAGACACTACGTTGTTCCAGTGAGAAAATGAAAAAAAGAAGGGAAGAGAGAAGTTGAGAGAGATAGAAAGAGAGAGAGAGAGAGAGAGTTTAGACTGATAAGAAAATGATACTACACTAAATGCTGAAAATAGTGGCGACCTCGATATAAGTTGCTATTTTTCCTACGCATATTAACGAATAACGGAAATCAAGTAAGGCAATTGCTAAAAATCCAGTTACCATAAATAAAATAATACCGTCTGCTGAATTATTTTAAAATTATTATTAAGAAAATGTTCGTAAGAGGGGGATTTGGCAAGTTATTACTATTATTATTATTAGTAGTAATAGTAGCAGTATTAATGTCACGTCGCCAGTCGCTCTGTGATCGAATCTTGCTTGCTTATATGTAAAATATCTACGTACTAGTTTTAGCGTAATTATTAGGTTGAGCTATGAATAATTTCCGTTTTTGCTAATCAAATTTCTTTAAAAGGAGTAGTTTTTTATCCTACTGAGGCTGTAAATACTTTATATATATTGTCTCTATTATGTTCTGTCTCCTCTCGTAAAGACATGTATTCAGTCCTGTGCAAGGTGAATTCAACATCCTACTTGAAATTATTTGAGACTACATACACTAAGTCTTTACAGCCTTCCCTCTCTAAGTAGCTTTTCGATCGGGATGTAATTTACCTCTGATTTTTTTATCACTTACATATTTTTTAAAGGAATCAAAGAAATGAGGTTTTTACAAATTTGTTGTTTTCCTTGCTTTTTTTTTCTTCTTCATTTCAGGGTTAATATTGACTCCACTTTTGTCAGAAGATGAGATGATTACTTTGTTATTGTTTGTTACTGTTCACTGATTTGTTTAGAGTATTTATATTTCTTTTCGTAGAGTGATTTCAATGTTTTGTGTTATTTTTGAGTGCTGTCAAAACTTAATGTATATTGTCTCTAATAATATCAGGTGAGAGTCTGAATTCATCTGACTCAGAAATGAGAACATATCTTTACAAGAACAAATGCTAGAGAAACTATATATTAAGTCCTTTCAGCCTTCTTTCTATAAATAAAAGTAGTAGCGTAAAATTAAATAAAAGTAATTTGCGTGTTATCTTTTTCTTTACATGAACCTAATTATGTCAATTATTAAGACATTATTTTTTGTATTATTTAGATCTTTTTTAACAGGGAAAGAGAGAAATCAGTTATTTGAAAATCTTTCTTTCTTGTTTGTTTCTTTTTGTCATTTTCAGGGTTTATATTACTTCCGCCTCTGTCAGAAGGTGTGATGATCGTTTTGTTATTTTTTGCTAATTTAGTTGATTTTTTTTTTTATTTCTTTTCGATAGAGTGATTTCAAGATTTTTTGAGTGAATACCGTAGAGATTATTCCTTGAAAAAATCCTCTTAAGTAATTAGCATATAATAAAACCTATGGCAAAAATATCTCTTATTTTATGAATGAATACTTTTCAGGTGTCCCTAAAAGATTATGTCAGAAATAATTTCCGTTTTTCTTTACTATTTTTATTCTTCAAAATTAAAAAATACAATTACATTTTATTCAATGATATATTCTCTGTTATATTCAATGACATGTTGTTACTTACCATGCACATTTTTTACTCCGTTTGAGTAAAACTTCATAGATTTTGATGCGAAAATGTTTACAGTAGATAATTCTTTTCACATCAAAGTGTTTTTGAACAAAAGAGGTAATAATTGGTTGTTGCAAGATCAGGTGAATATGGCCAATGCAGTATAACCGACTAGCTAAGTTTAAAAAATGTTCCTCTGCTCTGCTTTCTGCATGGGGCTTTTCATTGTCACGGAGTAGAACAATATCTTTCCAATTGATGAGTGGAAGGCACTCTTCTGCCGTACTCTGATGGACATGTTGCACCTGCTGGACACGTAAATGTCAATTTAGTGTTCAGTTACGATTTGAAAGGGTAAAACAAACATAGGAATTTAGCAAGTAATTTAACTAACAAGCTTGTGTAAATTAATGTCAGAACAAGAGCTGGGAGTAATGATATTTTTTTTATCATACTACCTCATACAAGGCAGTAAATCCACTAAAAACTTGGACGCAGAAACTTGAATGTTATCTGTTCGTTTTGAAAAACGACTGGGTGGAACATACACAAATCTTAAAATATCCAGTACATCAATTGGAGATGCCATGCAACGTTTAAAACAAATTACGGAGAACTGAGACCAACCTCTCTCGAGCTCAAACAAAAGCGATTGCAGTTCGCTGGCCACTGCCAGCGAGCGAACTTAGAAATCGTCTCATCCTTACTCCAATGGCATTAATTTGGAGATGTCTTCTCCCGAAAGTTGACTTTCTCGGACACCACAGCTCGGGACTTTGGGAATCGGGGGACGGCAATGCAGTACCGAGCAGTGTGCAAAGTGATTGTTAATGGAGTTCCGACCAGCCACAGGGAGTTCGAAGGTTGATGATGGTGATGATGATGAAAGCCACTAAGACACAAGGGGTTACTGAGTGTGTAAGAATATGAAAAGAAGAAGTATTAGGGAGAGAGAAGAATACAACAGTAAGCAAGACAGTTGATAACGATTGACATGGCATTTAATTTTAAATTAACTAGAAACCATGAAGCCGGATGATAATTATATAAACAAGAAAAGAAACTGTTGTCATAAAACGTACTGTTTAACCAATTCAACTGTGAATTGATGAGACCTTGCCGCCAATCTAGTAAATTCATAAACTCTAGATACAATACTGAAGAGTTCATCTGAACAATTACCATGAAGGTATTTATTGAAAAGACACAAAGAATCTACCCTCCGATTGTGGAAAAGAGCTTGAAGACGAAATGCTAGTGTTGATTTTTAATTGGCTTTTATCATGACTCTCTAAATATACAGCAGGAGCACCGGACTGTATATGGCAGCAATATTCAAAGCATGGGCGAATGATAGACTTATAAATATGCAAGATTCTGGAGATAAAAAATTATCTAGTACGACACAATGAACGACATTTATATATATATATATATATGTGTGTGTGTGTGTGTGCATGCATGTATGTATATGTATATATGTATACATACATATATATATAATTAAAAACGAAGAAGAATAAACAAAAATAAATTTAAAAACTAAACAAAAATAAGTAAAATAAATTAATACAAACAAATAAATAAGTAAATAAATTAAGTAAGTAATAAACAAATTAAGAAGCAACTAACGCACGTATAGACACCAAAAACTTAATAACAACCATTGTAATAAACAATAATAATAAAAATTTAAGGTAACAATCGATACTATATATAGACCAAAAACGGCATCCAGATCCACAATTATTTCCACCCAATAGCCTCTAGAATAATTCGAAACATAACCGTTACCGACCAACAAAATAACAATTTGAACAATACAATAGACTATCCACAATTCTGGCCTGTATATATAAATAGCCGAGCCTAAACAGAACGCACATTGCCTGACGATTGGGTATAAGCATGAAACGCACTGTCGCTGCTGTGTGTTGAGTTCAATGCCCACTATTATGATGATTGTTTTCATTTATCTTTAGTTATTATATATATTTTTGTTTATTTTAATTATTTCTCTATTTTTACTCTGCTTCTATTTGTTTCAATTTAATTTGTTTATCTTTCTTTGTTGCTCTTTATTTTATTGTTCATCTATTTTTTTGTTTTATTTCTTTAGTATTATTCTTTTCATTAATTTATTTTTATTTAGTGCCTATTTTTTTTATATATTATTATTTTATTTTAACTGTTATATTTATTTCATTTTCTTTTTGCATATTTTATAATTTGTTTCTTTTATCTTTACTTTTTATTTATTTTAAATTATTTATTTCTTATTTATTTATTTATTTTGATTTCATTCATTTCCCTTATTTAATATCTCTTATTTATATTTTTATTTATTTCCTTTTTTATTTATTCGTTATTTTTTGTTTATTTTCCCTTATTTATTTTCCTGTATTTAATTATTGTTTTCATTTTTCCTTATTGATTTAATATTCTTTCTTTATTTTTTTTAGTTATTTTCACTTATTTCTTTGTTTTTATTTATTTAATTTTTTTCCCATTCACTGGTATGCCGTCCTATCACGTTGAAACTCCGGCTGACGTACGATTGCCGAATTTAAGTAATGTCAAGCCGCGTCAGTGCCTAGAAGTCCATGTGCTGTAAGTCTGAATGAGTGTGTGGTGCAATCGATAACGGCTCGGAACTGAAAATCGGCGAGTCGTGTTTCAATTCCGACTGGGTTCATTACATTTACTTAGTTGCAAATACCCTTGGTAAAGCTTCTAATCCACGTCTTCTCCTATTAACTACAGATTAATTACTAGAACTTGTCAGTTCTTATTATTGCCAAAAAATTATTATAATCTGAATTATTTTCTGGCTTTAGATAATCTGCAAAAAGTTGATAAACCGAAAAAAACAACTTAATCAATGATTTTGTTTATTTTATACTAGCAGCATGGCCCGGCGTTGCCCGTGCTTGTTTCAGAAATCGTACGACTCATACAGCAATCTCTATCACTTAACTTAAAATATTTTTGCCCTTCCTTGCCTTTAAAGGAGTGCCAATTGTCGTGCTGATGTTGCTACATGCCTTACTTCTTTCCTATCTCACACTGCGAATTTTTTCTAAGCTCTATACTAAACATTAAATCTGTTACGAAAAAGAACTAAACAAAATGAACATAAAACGAGCAGCTATAAAAAAGGACTCGTAACTAGAAAAACCGGATGAAAAAAGATTGTTAACAAAAAATACTTTTTCACACCCAAACCCATTTCTGCGGAATCAGAATCAACGTTGAATTTAAGCAAGCGAATGAGCCAATTGGAGTAAAGTGCCATGCAGATTTAAATTTTTCCTACTTGTGATGAATGCAGCTATCGATTTTTTTTTTTTTTTTTTGCATGCTATCATGCTAGTTAACATTCGTGTCAGTCAGCTGTTGGTTCTGACACACACATCCTGCCTTTTATAAATAGGGATTGTTCTTAATGTGGCACCATGCATCCACGCGATTTGAAAGATATATTTATAGATATATGATTTGCTTTTTTACGGTTTATCAACCATTTGAGGATTATTTAAGGCCGAAATGTATTTTATGTTTTAAGAATAATTCTTTCTTTTTTTTTTTAAGAGGATTGAACCGCCATGCATTCAGGCGTTTTGGAAGAAAGAAAGAGAAAACGTAGAAAAGAAAAAGAAAGAAAAAGTAATACGAGACGGGTCATAGGCGAACACACACACGGCTTAAGAGACGGGAATAAGGAAGAAAAGAGTTATTGTTGATAGGTATCAAATGTCGAAAATATCTAGGTCACCTACGAACAAGCGTTGACCGATTTCCGCTTATCCGCGAAAAATGGAATTGTGTTATCAATAGATGTCACCAAAAGAAGAAATCCATTTTGAAAACGTTAGATTTTGATAATGGACAAAACGCAGATGTAGCTTGCAAGTCTTGACTGGGTGTGTAAAATTAAAATCCCACACAAGTAGTTTTCACTGGCTAAGTTTTTCTTTTGACAGAATAGACTTTTGCCCTGCGATAATAAAAATTTTGTTATCAACACATGAGCCGAAGGAAACTGACATATTTTTATTTCTGCTTTTGGAGACGCCAAGTTGGCTACAAACTTGGAAAAAATTCCTTTCTTAGACCATGTCAGATAATCCAGCTGTTCAGTGAATTGGCGATAAACTGCTTGACAAACGCCACGTGTTGAAACCGAGAGTTGTCACATCAACCGCTCATGATAACGGCGATTTAATTAATTTTTTTTAGTTAAGCAAGGTATTCCTTTCCCAAAACAAAGCCACGGGTTGTTCACGCCCGACTAAGACGTCATTGGCCAAGTAGACCACATGACGCACGAAGGAGGAGGAAAGATACCCGACCAGGACCTCATTGGCCGAGAGTGGTCACGTGACGCACGAAGAAAATCAGTCGACGCCTCCATCCAGAGTATAAGTATGAGAAGCCGCTACGAGGCAGTGCACGCCCCTCAGAAGCATGATGAGAGAGTGGGAGTGAGAAAGGACTTACCAAAAATGGAAAAGAGTGGAAAATCCCTAACCAGAAATAAGAAGGGTGGATACGTATTTAGAATTATCGAAGAATCCCTGGCGCCGACAGACCCACCCCAGTTTTGACGGCGTCAATAAAAACGAAGCCCCACCAGACAGAAATCAGTTCAGCCCCGGACGGCAGAGAGAAGAGTGCCCAGTGTTGAAACCGCCTCAAGATAGCTGACCAGATTCACGCAAAATTTTGGACTCTTCTTCAACCAAGAACAAGTAGTTTGAAGAGCGACTTAGAACCAGACCACAGAAATAAGTTTTTCGACTTTCGTCCAAAGACACACCGAAACACAAATTTCTTAGAGAGCAGACAACTTGAAGCGTTAAAATTTGCCTAGCGAAAGCGTCGTGCCACAATCCACAGAACGGGTCGGGAGGTAGACACAGTCCTATGTACCGAACAACTAGACATAAAAAGTTTGTTACCTTTTTCTTTGATACTTTGAACTTTGTGAGTTTTCATTTTATTTTCTTTTATACATATTTGTGTGTTATCACCCCCGTTGAACTCAGCTTGCATTACGGCCCCAACCCCTGTTTGATCTCGTCTGTCTAAGATCAATTCACAACGTGGGTAGGCAGATTGGAGATCAGTGCAGTTACCCTGGTAACCAGGCGTTGGAAGCAGGTTGGGAACGGCGAGGCTGGTATCAATCTAACCAGATTCCTACCCGAATCACCAAAGGGTTAGAACGTCACGTTTGGAGCAGCGACACCCGGACGGAGCAGCGAGGAGCGAACAGCTGACGCCGCGGCGAAGACGTCACAATTGGTGCTGTTTAGGGACGTCACAACTGGCGCCGTGGTAGATCAGGATAGAACGTCACAGTCGGCGCTGCGACCGGGGGACGACGTCACATTAAATTTTTCTTATTTGTCATATTTAATGATATTCTCAAACTTTGTCTATAAAATCACACTATCGATCGCTTCAAAAGATTTCGGCATTGTACAAAGCGTTCATTTTTTATTCGAGTGTAAATTGGACCAATGTCTATTTTTTAAAGTCAATTACAAAACCGATTTGTCTCCCTTTTAGCTCAGTGAACACCGCGCGTTTCCCTCCATTAACAACTAAATATGTCTCTGCTTTTTTGTACCGAGTGTAAACCAAACGTATATCTACGTTTACCCTTCAGTGCAAACCGAACGTATATCTACCTGTCGGACATTGGAGGTATATCTAATTTCCCCACTCAATGGATCCAGGTCCTAAGTTCTTTCTCTCTCATGCAAATCTGTCGTGGAGTTACTGTTCCCACCCAACTGCAAACCGGATCTGTGTCTACATTTTTTACAATAGTCTAAACAGGACCTACGACTCTATTATTCATGAACAGGCATGTTTCTACCTTTCCAGCTTAGTGTAAATTCTACATATCTCTAGCTTGTTGATTTCACTGCAAACCGGCTGTATTTCCTATCATTTCATTCCAATATAATCAAGACCTCGTTCTCTACAATGTTTTGGCTATAACGTGGACTCTACCTGTGTCTATGATTTTGATTCCAATGCAAAATAAAACTGAGTCTATCTCCCTCCACCACATTACTATCAGAACCTATGCAACGTTTTAATTGATTGCAAACTGAATCACAATCATCGTTTTTTTTTTTAAGTTTTGTGAAAAGCGGATATATGTCTTCGTTTTCCATTCAGTGCAAAGCAGACACGTGTATTCTTCCTCGAGAGCAAATACGACATTAGACTATTCCTTTTCAATCCAGTACAAACTGTAACCATGTCTCATTTGTTCACGTGCAGATTACGTCCATCTTTGTGACTCCAGTGTAAAAGAGACTTTTTTCTCTCCAGTGTAAATAGGATCTTCATAAAGATGATCACTATTTAACATTTAATGGGATTTATGATTTATAACATTTATGATCGACAATAAATAGCTAATGTGTTGATATGTCGTTAAATTAGGCAAACAACCAACCATCATCATTGAAACAAACTATTCTAGCATCTATCGCTATATAAGAGATAAGTAATTACATTATTCTCCTGTACACTGTTCTAATGATTGACATTTACAGATGAATTTCTGCGACGACAAATGCAGGAGGATACGTCCCCACTCAAAGCGGTTACTACTATATAGTAATAAAATCTTAATATTCTATGTATGCATTTTTTCACACCCAAACCCAGTTCTGCGGAATCAGAATCAACGTTGAGTTTAAGCAAGCGAATGAGCCAATTGGAGTAAAGTGCCATGCAGATTTAAATTTTTCCTACTTGTGACGAATACAGCTATCGATTTTTTTTTTGCATGCTAGCATGCTAGTTAGCATTCGTGTCAGTCAGCTGTTGGCTCTCACGCTGGCCAATAGAATATTCCTGCCTATTCGTGGCAGCCAGCTATAGGCTCTCACTCTGGCCAGTACAAAATGGCCGCAAACTACACGAAAACTGCCGTAGAAGCATGAAAAAATCGATTATTTCCACTATCGATGGGAGTTGGGAAATGCAAAGTCGGTCTTGGCCTTCCCACTAACTTGGAGCATGTGCATGTAAATTTTGGTGCAAATCCGTCGAAAATTGCGACCGTGCATTCGTTACACACACACACACACACACACACGCACACACACCCTGCCTTTTACAGATAGAGATTAATTTATTTAAATTTCTTTATTGTTTAATGATTTGTCTTCTTTATTAATTCATTCTTTGTTTTTGTTTTATTTAGTCTATATTTTTTATTTCTATTTGTTATTTCATTTAATTTTATTTACCTTTAATTTATTTATATTTTCTGCTCCTATGTTTTTTGTCAAATAGTAAAATTTATTCAGGCCCTGCGTTTCAAATTGATTTTTTCTATCTTAGCGTTTAAATTACATGTAAAATACTCATTAAATCTAAATAATAATGATTTGTATATTTTCTTCAAATAGAAAAACTAATTAGAAAACAACAAGAAAAAAAACATTGAAAAATATAGTTATTCATTTGAGCCGCCATTGAAAGGAGAAAAATTTAATTCATTTCTTAAAAATTTTGTTGGCTGATATGATTATTTGTTTAGTATTTGCGTTATAATGAGTATTTTTAGATGCACCCCTTTTATGATTGAAATGCACCCCCTTTTATGTATTTTATTACTTTCCCTCCTCTTTACGACTTTTATGACTTAAATACACCCCCTTTTGGGATTTTTATGATATTTATGACTTAAATACACTCCGTTTTACGTATTTCATGACTTAAGTACAACCTCTTTTGTGTCTTTATGACTTAAATGCACACCGTTTTATGTGTTTTATTACTGAAATACATCCTCTTTTGTGACTTTTATAACAAATATCCCGCTTTTATGACTTAAATACACATCCTCTCATGACTTATATATGCAAAAATGAATCTCCGTTTATTAGAATGAAACCTGATTCTTCCTGGAAATACGTAAATCAATAACGTATTTGCACTGTTATATTAACGCCCCTCACCCCGAGGATAATCACAGGAGTCGTGAGTTATGAGAGCCTCTTCCTCTTTCCCCTTTGACTTTGTCAGCGACAAGACGTTCGCTCCTCTCCTGCTAAATATTTAGAGATTCTTGATAGAATACAATGAAAATTCTGCAATATTATTGGTCCTGATCTGTTATTTCGGTTTCAGTCACTTACCCGCCGACGTTACGTAGCTTTTCTCTGTCATTTATTTTCATGGTATTTAGTCTTATGACTTTTACACTATGATCTTCGAATTTGATCTTTTGTCTTCTTAATTCTTCATTTATTGTCCTCTCTCCTTGATATTTTCTCACATTCTCTAACACACAGTAACTTTATGCGATTAAGTGCCTCTATTGCCTTTCTTTTGGTGAAATGATTAATATATATATATATATATATATATATATATATATATATATATATATATATATATATATACAAATGTATAAGCACGAAGAGTAAGATTTCAGCGTTCAAAACATTAATTTAAAACAAGGTTCAATACAAAAGCCGAGCAATAAATATTTATGTATTATACAATGTTACATTAGAACATGCACATACCCACTACAAAACTTTACATATTGTTTCAACGTTAATTTTTTTAACGTTTCGTCAGGTGAAAAACTTTTTAACGAGATGTACAGTTTTGTAGTGGGTATGTTATTCTAATTAAACATTGCATAATATATATATATATATATATATATATATATATATATATATATATATATATATATATAAAAAAAGAAGAGGGGTGCCGCAAACGTTTTTGGTTGTAATGTGGATTTATTGAGAAAAAATATTATACTTTGTTTTACATAATTTCACGACACGTGTTTCTGGTCTGGTCTCGCAAACGTCTTCAGGTGAAAGTGGAGATTTTTACATATTATTAAAAATAATTAATTTTTCTTCATGTTCAATGTGGAATATTCTCGATATGAGACATTCTGTTTGTGTGTTGGCAATCCGAATTTTCTTTCTAGAATTGTCAATGAAGAGTTCTGCGTGAAGGGTCATAAAACAATTAAGGTTTGTCCAGCGAGTAGTTATCGGCATTTAATCTTTTAATGTTTTAGTGACCTCTATGTGCTCTTGGATCTGTTTCTATTTTGGCGTGTTCCTGTCAGCATGCGTGTATATATGCGTGCGTATATTTCCTTACTATGAGGAATTCGTAAACTTATTTGTACTTATACACGCATACACACACATACGCACATACACACTATCCCACCACAAGTATTCAGTACACACACACATATACACACATATTTCCCAAGCTACTAGTGAGTCACTAGTAAAAAACAAATCCAATTTATTCCCAAACAAAAATAACAATACCAATGAGATAAATATATTTTTTGAAAAACTCTGGAACCTTGACCTACAGGAAAAATCCAAATCATTCGACAATCTCACATATAGACAATGACTAGCCTTAGAGAACATTCGAAAAAATAATAACATAATTATAAAAGAAGCAGATAAAGGCAGCGCTATAGTAATCATGGACAGAACATACTATAAAACAAAAACACTAGAGGATAGGAACAGCTACAAAGTAATTGACACTAACATAGACAAAAACATTATAACAAAAATTACAAAACTCTGCACAACACATAATAAAATATTAACAAAAAAAGAGAAGGATTTCCTAATAAACTTTGTACCAAAAACAAGTAATTTCTACGGACTACCTAAAGTTCATAAATCGAGTGAAATAAAAGCAGCTATACATACACAAAAATCTGAATACATTAGCATCCCAAACCCCAGTGACCTTACATTCAGACCCATAGTAGCAGGACCAGTCTGTCCCACTAGCAAACTCAGTAACCTAATAGACATAATATTGCAACCATATACTAAACAAATTAAAAGCCACATCAGAGACGATATCCATTTCCTTAGCTGCATACCACAAAAGGTAGATCCAGGGAACGCTTATGGCAACTTTTGACATCAGTAGCCTATACAGTAACATACCCCATGAACTAGGGAAAAAAAAGGATCTCATTCTGGATTGAAAAACATCCAGGAATACTACATCCCAGATTCACTAAAGAGTTCATTATCGATTGTATAGACCTAATTCTAAGCAATAACACCTTTGAATTTGGCAACAAAAACTATATCCAAACACTAGGTAATGCAATGGAAACAAAAATGGCACCAACATATGCCACCCTAACATTAGCTTACCTAAAAGATAACCTCTATGAAAGGATAGAACAAATATATGGGACAAATATAAAGACCCAATTCACTAAATCTTGGAAAAGATATCTAGATGATTGCTTCATCTTTTGGAAATCATCATGGGGTGATATTAACCAATTCCATACACTACTTCAAAACTTACACCCAAAAATCAAATTCACGCAAGAATATAATTTTAACGAATTACCATTTTTAGATATACTCATTAGAAATAAAAACAACCACATAATCACAGATATCTACCACAAACCCACAGACACCCAACAATACCTTCATTTCAAGAGCCATCACCCAAAAAGCTGCCTAAAATCCATCCCCTATTCCCTAGCACGTAGAATTTGTACAATAGTGACTGATAAACATCTCCGAAAAATCCGCTTAGAAGAACTACATAAAACTCTCAAGAAACGAGGCTACCCCACAACACTAATAAACAAAGGTATTGAACTCGCGAAAGAAATTCCTCTAGACCAACTTAGAAATAAAAGAAACGTAACGTCGAACAAACTCTAGCATATGTCTCAACGTACAACAAAAACAACCCAGAAATATTCCCAGAAATCACAAAAAATCTAGATTTACTTAGCAAGAATAAAAAACTGAATAATATACTAAAAACAACCAAAATAATTAAGAGCAAACGCCAATCTTGAAACCTAAAACACATATTAACCTCATCTAAATTTAGTCAACACAAAATACAGGGAGTCACAAAATGCAACAAAAAAAGATGTGGAGTTTGTGACATCATTATAGAAGGAAACTCCTACACTTTTGAAAACCCAAAAAAACATTCACAATAAACAAAAACTTAAACTGCAACTCCAAAAAATGTAGTTTATGCACTTAAATGCACAAAATGTAAGAAGTCATATATAGGCATCAGCCAACAACTGAACAACAGGGTCTCCCTACACAAAAGCAATATAAAATTGACAGACAACAGAAAACTTTTTGTATCACAACACATTTTCAAATGTAACCAGGGTAAGTTTAATATCATGACGATATATCAAACAGACAATTACTCGTATCTACAAATACAGGAAAAAAACTTTATAGACAAATTCAAACCCGAACTGAATAGATCATACCCCCCAAAAAAAAACACACAGGGTGACCAAATACAATGATCGCTCACATACATGGACGCACACTCATATACGGGAGACACGAGGAGAGATATATATATGTGTATGTACACATACATACATTTATGTATGTATATGCGGATGTTGACAACTTAAGAAGTACGTGTGTGTGTGTGTGTGTGTGTGCGTGTGTATGTATGTGTGTGTGTGTGTGTGTGTGTACTGGTTCCATGTAGCTTGGGAAATATGTGTGTATATGTGTGTGTGTACTGACTACTTGTGGTGGGATAGTGTGTATGTGCGTATGTGTGTGTATGCGTGTATAAGTACAAATAAGTTTACGAATTCCTCGTAGTAAGGAAATATACGCACGCATATATACACGCATGCTGACAGGAACACGCCAAAATAGAAACAGATCCAAGAGCACATAGAGGTCACTAAAACATTAAAAGATTAAATGCCGATAACTACTCGCTGGACAAACCTTAATTGTTTTATGACCCTTCACGCAGAACTCTTCATTGACAATTCTAGAAAGAAAATTCGGATTGCCAACACACAAACAGAATGTCTCATATCGAGAATATTCCACATTGAACATGAAGAAAATTAATTATTTTTAATAATATGTAAAAATCTCCACTTTCATCTGAAGACGGTTGCGAGACCAGACCAGAAACACGTGTCGTGAAATTATGTAAAACAAAGTATAATATTTTTTTCTCAATAAATCCACATTACAACCAAAAACGTTTGCGGCACCCTCTTCTTTTTAATATACATACTTTTCTCTCGTTGGAACCACTACAACATATTTCCTTTATATATATATATATATATATATATATATATATATATATATATATATATATATATAAAAAAGACAGACCACGTTAAGATTCCATGTAATAATATTTCACCATAGACCCTTTACCAGGGTTCTGGATCATCAGACTTTACTTCCAAAAGCTGAAATGAAAAAAATATATATATATATACGGGTTCCTTGCGTTTGTATTATTTAAAGGTTTATGTAAATGAAATAAAATGTTAGTTCGTGGATATATATATATATATATATATATATATATATATATATATATATATATATATATATATCGTAAAACTGTTCACAATTTATGCTGGAAGCTGCTTTTAGTTAGAATAGGAACTGAATAACTCAAAGATTCAATTTTGTTAGATGACACTTCCAGTAACATCTTTTAATTGAAGGTAACAGATTCCACAATATAATTATCCGAGTAGCGCTGAACACTGAAAGAAATATATTTATTGTCTCTCAGTTTATGAGTCGTCCTTCATATTGATTGGTGGAAATCCAAGGTTTCTTCATTTTGATTGGTTGAAAGCTTTCCTTTCTTTGATTGGATGAAAGCCAACCGGTATAAGTTTTAACCGCAACCTGTCTCCTGTGAATTTATTGCTGCAATTGAAGAATGGCGAAAGAAATTAGAACACA
The DNA here is from genome assembly GCA_903632075.3 of Acanthosepion pharaonis. Lineage (NCBI taxonomy): Eukaryota > Metazoa > Mollusca > Cephalopoda > Sepiida > Sepiidae > Acanthosepion > Acanthosepion pharaonis. Next base: position 182,932 of record CAHIKZ030000751.1, on the reverse strand, counting down.
AAATGACGTTCTCCTTCGACACTTGTAAGTTAAGCTTGTGCTGAGAGGTGCAAGTAATGTGGTTATAAAAGTTCTCGAAGGAGAAGAAAAAAAGGTGTTGCTTTTTGCCGCCATTTCACTCATTCTAAAATAAACTGATTCGACTGTAGCGAATCTCTTCGAAGTAAAGCAATCCTATCAAAAGGCTTCTAATTGAAACTGTGAATTTTCTTCCCAATTTCGCCAGTTGAATTTGTTCCTGCAAAGTCCTGCTTTTCCCGGTTGGTGTTAATCTAATTCGAAACGCATTTCCAGGCGAATTGTTTACATTCAAGAAATCGTTCCAGTAACTCTTTCTTTGACTTAGAATGGCTGCCACTTTATTGATTCGGCGCCCCCACCCGCCAAAAAAAACTCGGAGACACACAACAGTTCTTCGCTCTTCTCGTTTCCAAGAATAAAGTACAAAGAAAATCAAATTTTCTTTTAATAGAAAAGCACTTTGGGTTTTCTTTCTGTCAGTCTATGGAAATTCAGACATAAGTCTCTCGAAAAACAAAAACAAAAACAAAAAAGTATACATCAGCACATATGCAAACGTTCGTGCGCGTGCACACAAAGATATATTATTTACAATTTTCCTCGCGCCAAAATATATGATATTATTTGCGAACATATGAAGATATGCATCTACAAACTTCCTCACATACTTGCGTATTCATGCTTTTTATTCGCAAAGAACTCTTAGAAGCCTACAAAGATGGTATATCATAGCATGGTTTCGCGATTGAAGATTTATAAGGGTTTTATATCAGCTACAAGTCCTAGGACACGTTTTCTGGATATGCAAAGACCTAAATAAATCGTTTGATTCAACATCATAAATCTGTAAAAAAAACTAAATAGATCGTTTGGTTTAACATCATAAATCCGTAAAAATCTAAATAGCTTGGTTTGTTTAACTTCATAAATCCGTAAAAACCTCAATAAATCATTTAGTTCAATTTAATAGATACGTAATAGTCTAAATAAAACGTTTGGTTCAATTTCATAAATCTGGAAAAATTAGATAAATAATTAATATCCAAAAACGGTAAACAGGGTATATAATAAAATAAAATGTGTAACAGCTTTCGGCGCGCAAAGTAGGATTGGTATGTCGTGGTCAAATTTCTACCGAATTCATTTGATTCGGTTTCACCCCCAAACCTTCGAAATGATATGAATTAATCGCCTATTCCCCAGTTAATGATTAATGAAAAATTCGTCTGGGATCACTGCCGTTTGTTGACAAGGGACATTTCTGAATTCAAAACCAGCTGGGAACTTCTCTTTTTTTAATGATTCCAACCCAAGCAGGCGAGAATACCACGAGTACACAGGGCAGGAGCTTTATGAAGTAAAAGTGGAAAAGAAGACTGTGAATAGGGAGGATTTAGAAAAGGTCACAATATGAACGGGTTTAAGAAGACAGAACATAGCAATTGATGTTGAATATAAATTTTTGAAGATTGTAGTTATCAGGGAAGTTAGTAGACAGAAGGAAGTTCAACAGGTGGAAAGTACGAGAAAAGAAACGGTTGGAGTAGATGTGGCGGTTGCATTTGGCTATTTCAACAGTACTGGCTTTGCAACTCCACCCTGTAAAAGCTTTTACGGAAACTTAAGTAGTTAAAAAAATTACCAAATTTATTATTAGTAGTATTATTGTTGTTGTTGTTGCTTTTATTATTATTTATTATGTGAACCACCTATGAGTAAATTCTTATTAATTACAATTTTATAAAGTTCGAATCAAGGACACATGGCACAGTGGATAAAGGCGTTGGTTAGATCCAGTTACAGGACCTAAAGAGTGTGAGTTCAATACCCGGTTAAGGCAGTGGAGAACTTGGAGAGGGAAATTAACAGGAGATAACTGATAACTGACATCCATTAAACATGGCACGTGGAACTAGAACAGTCTACACCAGTGAGCGAAATAAAGGTTTCAGTCAGACATTCCAAGCACCTGAAGAAGGCCGTTGCATACAACGGCCGAAACGTTGTAATAAATATGGCGACAAAGATGAGGATAATAGTCCGAACAATGTAAATAGTGTACATAATACCTAATCTCAGAGATATAGACAGATATCGAATCAATTGGCAAATAGCTGATGCTTTTCCAACAATCCCAATAAATAACATAATAAATAATAAGTGTATATAAACAATCTAACAGTTATGGTCCAGGTTAGGACCAAGGAAGAACAACACGAACACAAGAGTAGAAATAACGAAGGTATATTACACGAAATAATAATACAAGATGTGGAAGGTGTTAGTATGACTGTCAGTTTGGTACGGAGTGAACTACTATCGGCTCGACTCGATTCGTCCCTCTCTCTTGAGAGGCGTAGTATATATAGTGTTAGGAAGAGTTCATTCTGTAGTTATAGGTAAGGACCCATGACACTAACAAAGAAATAGTGTTTATAATTTTGTTGTCAATCTAATAAATAAATAGAGGTTATTATTTTGTTGTCGATTCTCAAGAACAAAGAAAATATATAAATCCCCTTTCATCATATGTTTAGGTTTTATAATCATTGCTTAAACAAACATTGCTGAAGAGTAAATATAGTTTGTTTTTTTAATCTATTTCACCGCAATCAAGGGAATAAAGCCACTAAAACACAAGGAGTTACTGCCCGTGGAAAAATTAGGAAACAGCAACTTTAGTAAGGAAGAAGAACAAAAGAAGAGTAATCTGGAGGACAGTAGAAAGCGATTGACATTGTATTTAAATTTTTGAAGTCGGTTAGAAAATATGGAAATAATTTCTGTTTCTCTCTCTCTCAATCTGATGATAAAAAGTTTAACCAGGACCAAAACATCAATCGAACGAATGGCAGTTTCTTACGCAGAAGCCATAGCGACGTTCCAACGGTCTTGCACTCAAAGTTTCCATCAAATCAGTGTTTTTTCGTAAACAACGAGGGAGTTGTCATGCCTCCGTTCTTCAGGTCTTAAGAGTAAATGCGGCTGACTATAAAATGTTCTTGGAGATGGTTCTGATGCCTTGGATAAAGTGCGTGAGCAAAGAAAGAGGGTACACCTATTAACAAGACTCTGTGCCGTCTCATAAAGCCAAGACGACCCAAGAACGGATGAGTTATAATCTCCGTGTCACGTCATCCCAAACATATGGGCTCCTTGCTCTAAGGAGCTGAAACCGTTGGACTACTACGTATGAGGCGTAGACGAGACGGAATTAATGCAAGTCCGACATAACTTGCACATTATCCCAAATAGATTCTCACATTTCAACATTTCAGACAACGTATTGAAATCAGTCATAGATGCTAACGATGGATTAATTAGGTAGATGAGTCAAGATGAGTTTCACGATTCTTTATGCCAACTTATTCTCAAACGAAGCTCTGCTTTCATGAGCTATGAGTCTTTTACTAAAACACATGAAGACGTTTTGTATAACGATACATAATTAATGCTTATTGATATCCAGCCTGCTGAGTCAGTCTGCCAGTAATTCATGCAATTCAATCATGTTCAGTTACTACGCAAGGTTTTGTAAATTTGTGTTGAAACGATTCTGTAGTCACTACGATAGAGGACACATTGAGGCCTACGGTGGCACTTAGGTTCGGTAAATCTGCTACCGAGAACTTCGAAGTGCTCCGGCAGGCATTCGGCGAATATTCTTCGGATCGAATAGAGATTTTTGAGTGGGACGCACGCGTTGTTTCAAGATGATGAGCGTTCTAGGCGATCATTGACCAGCAAAATTCTATAAAATATGCAAAAGAAAGATGAACACATCCAGAAAGACCGACGATGAACAGTCATTCAGATCTCTCATTTTATCTCTATCGTTATCAAACTATCAATATCTCTCTTTATCTCTCTCTTTCTTTAACTGTCAGTCTATCTGTCGTGGCCTGTTTAGGGGCCCAGAAAGAAAGACACGGAAGACGAAGGTAGATTGAAAAAGTATATTGAAGATATATACAAAACAATAGTGTTAGTAATAATAGATTAGTACTGCGTCTACTACTCCATTTCACTTCCCACTCTTCACCAAGTATCCGAGTCTCGCACTTTCTATTTATGAGAGAAGAAAGAGTTCATTATACTGTAAGAGGGTTTACCACAACACTATCTATCTCACTAGCACTTTATATCTGTCTTAGTCTCTCGCTCTTTCTATCTCTCACACAAAATCTCCTTCTTTTCTCTTCCTATCTAGCTATCAATCTCTCAATACCTCTCCTTATCTCGATTTTTCACTTTCTATGTATCTAACTCTCTCTCTCTCTCTCTCGCTCTCTGTCTCTCTCTCTCTCTTTATGTTTGTGTGTGATAGGCGAAATTATTTTGGGAGCCTGCCACAATAACTTGGTTCCAGATATTTCCAATAATATTTCGAAATCTGGTTTTTAAACATATAATAATCTATTTTTTATTTTGAGATTTTTATATAAACATAAAATTAGTTTGTTTTGAAAAAGATTATCCGCTTCTATAATTGACTGATTAATACGTTTACAACGGCTTATCGACTATTTTCAGGTTATTTAAAAATAAAAAATATTTTTATTCAGTGAGAGAAACTGTTGCGAGAAGTGTTAGATGCATGCCTCTCCCATTGGTAGTTGCGCTTGAGTGAATATAACGAACCCAACTGGAATTGGAACTCGGCTCTCCGATTAACAACTCAGAACCATTATCCATTACACCACCAGCACAACCAAGCTTACAGCCCCAAGTGGTCACCCATCAGGCTTGACGTTGCTTAACTCTGCTAACCGTACAAGAACCGGTGTACCTGGGAACACCGGCAATTAAGAGGTGGTTCCACGCTCCTCAAAACCTCCTCATCAGAGGCCATGCTGTTGGACATATTTTATCGTCTAACCCAGGGCGCGGATGTAGTTTATCGTCATACCCAGAACGCGGATGGAGTTTATCGTCATACCAAGGACGTGGATGTAGTTTATCATCATACCCAGGACATGGATGCAGTTTATCGTCATACCCAGGACGCGGATGTAGTTTATCGTCATACCCAGGACGCGGATGTATTTTATCGTCATACCCAGGACGCAGATATAGTTTATCGTCATACCAGGACGCAGATATAGTTTATCGTCTTACCCAGGGCGCGGATGTAGTTTATCGTCTAACCCAGGACGCGGATGTAGTTTATCGTCTAACCCAGGACGCGGATGTAGTTTATCGTCTAACCCAGGACGCAGATGTATTTTATCGTCATACCCAGAACGCGGATGTAGTTTATCGTCTAACCCAGGACGCGGATGTATTTTATCGTCATACCCAGGACGCGGATGTTGTTTATCGTCATACCCAGGACGCGGATTGTAGTTTATCGTCATACTAGGACGCGGATGTATTTTATCGTCATACCCAGGACGCGGATGTGGTTTATCGTCATACCCAGGATGGAACAGATGAAGAAAACTGTAATATAGAAATCCAAAAGCGGATTGGTATAGCAAAAGATGTCATAGAGAAAATAAGCAAATGTGGACGAGAAAAAGTCTCTAAAAATCATAAAGAGTTCTGAACTGTTATAACGCTTATATGGAAATGAATGCAAGACAATTGCTGTTCTGTTTTCCCTTTATATAAACCCGTTAGTGGATTATTCTCTGTTTCCTTCTGAACTACTTACCATCACTATGCCCTGTGGGTGTAAAATTCGCCCACTTTCCTCATTATACACTGCGTGCCAAATTATTATCGAGATAACTTTTTTCTAATATTTCAAACACCGTCGAATCAATTCACATAAGATTTTCACACAAGATTGGCTACACTGACCTGCGCAATCCCTGAAATTTTCGTACTGATCTGCGCAATGTAAACAAACTGGCGCTATATTTGTTATCAGCACGGTGATTTGAGCGTGCCAAATTATTAGAAAAGCGTAAGAATTTAGTGAAAAGATGGGCCGTAAAAGCAGATTAAGTGATGCTGAAAAGAAAACTATCACCTCAGAACTCTCAAAAGGTAAATCTACCCTAGAAATTTCTAAAATGATAGGGAGGTGTCATCAAAGAGTGAAAAAGTTCACCGCCGACCCTACACAGATACGCAAAAGGGCAGATAAAGGCAAGCCGAGGGTTATTTCACGTCGTCTCATGTCACGACTTAAACAAGAGGCCACGAAGAACCCTGGACTTACCAGTCAAGAGCTTTTCAGTCGCATTGGGGATCCTACTGTGTCTAAAAGTACTCGGTGTCGGTATCTGAGGGAAATAGTAAAAACAGTCAAACCTGTATCGAAGCCTCCGTTGACGAGAAAATCACATTCAAAATCGATTGAAATGAGCCGAGGACAATATGAACATTTACTTCTCTAAAGTTTTGTTCACAGACAAAACTCAAGCAACATTTGATGGGCCAGGTATATGGTGCAAAGGCTGGGTAATGAACGGAAAGAATCGCCATCAGCGTTTGAGACGCCAACAAGATGGTGGAGGCATAATGATCTGGGGTGGTATTATTGAAAAAACATTAGTAGGCCCATGGAGAGTACCAGATGGTGTCAAAAATGACTGCTGATGCATACATAGCGTTTATGAAGGAGCATTGAAAATACTTGATTTCAAAACAGGAAAAGCACATTCCCTATTAATTTGTTTAAAACTGTGCCTTTGTTTGTATCTGCTATTATTTGTTTGATTATCTTATTTATTAGCTTCTTTTGATCATAAACATTCACGTGCAACATTAATAGACGTTTTGTTTGCTCAATTCTGAGAATTTTACTAAACCTTTCTAATAATTTGGCACGGTCAAATCACCGTGCTGATAACAAATATAGCGCCAGTTTGTTTACATTGCGCAGATCAGTACGAAAATGTCAGGGATTGTGCAGATCAGTGCTGCCAACATTGTGTGAAAAATTTGTGGGAATTAATTGGACGGTTTTTGAAATATTAGAAAAAAAGTTATCTCGATAATAATTTGGCACGGCGTGTATGTCCGAGAAGGTTCAACTGTCTCTTTCTAATTTTAAATATCAGCATCTTTTATTCTTTTTCCGTTTACCGTAAAACTTCCTCGTTACTCACAGGTGCAGCCCATGGTATTCTCAGCAGTTCCTGCAAAATCACATTTTTGTTTTTCTCAAGTTTCCTCTGCATCTGTGAGGGAATTATCCATCATTCACTTCTAAATAGAACAACTGATATTACAGAGCAGTTCAGTGCTCGTTTCTTTGTTTCTAACGAACTTTTCCTGTTTCTTAATAACATGCCTAGTTTTTGGAAAGCATCTTTCGCTATCCCAATGAGCCTTCGGATTTCGGTGTCACATTTCCCGTCCTATCCTAGATATTTAAATTTTTGTTCTTGCTTAGCATTTCATGTCGGCAATCCGTTGTTCGCTTCTCGAGATGTTCCTCTTGCTGACAACAACAAACACAAAAATGGGTCATAAAGCGGCAACTAGTGCTTAGAGTTAGAAAACAATGGAAGTTGTTGATAGCCATGATCACACACGTCCTGAAAAGACATGACATATCAATCAAAAAGAAAATATATTTGTTTTTATCTTCAGACTATATCAACTATGACCCAGTCAAACATGTTAGCTATGTCCCTGTATATTTGTAAACGTTTTGATTCAGCTATATATATATATATATATATATATATATATATATATATATATATATATATATATTTCAATAAAGGGCAATTAATTTACAAACTCATGAATTATTCATACAAAAACAAATACAAAGGTTAATGATTTAATTGGCGAGAAATCCATCTTCGCGAACAATTCAAATAATATACAAAAACCCCGAACATTTTTATGAATGAAAAGATCCTTGTTTCTATAAATCTGTTGCATAAGTTCTTATTATTTTTACAAGCTTTCGTCTGTTCCTACAGACATCCTCAGGTATGGAATAGATTTTGTTCTTGTTTTTACTCTCAGTAATAAGAGGACAACGAAAATAGATGTATTGTAATCCGAAAAATGCTATTAGAAATGAGTTATTGTTTTGGTGCATGCAGTCGCAACGCTGAGTTTGAATTTTGTTCTTGTACAAATATAGTGATAAGAGAATTCTTTTTTACTGGTAAATTTTCCATCAAAGTGGCATGAACTATATTGTTCAATAATTACAGTAATGTCGCACTTATTATCCGAAAGTTGCACTTGGATCAGTTATTTTAATTTCAATAAAATTAAATCATTAACCTTTGTATTTGTTTTTGGTATGAATAATTCATGAATCTGTAAATATATATATATATATATATATATATATATATATATATATATATATATATAAAGTTGTCATTCATGTAATAACAAACTTTATAGGAAATAAATAAAAACTCTCTCAAAATATTATATAGCTAATTTATTTAGTCGAAATAGGTACCATATTGATGAATGACTGTTCTCCCACGTATCTTTAAATTCTTGAACCCATCATCCTTTGATGTGATAAACAGTTCAAATGCCTTGAAGAAAGTTTTATTACGTACGAAAAGCTCAAAATGCTTAAATAAGTAATGAAATATCAGGTGAATATGGAGGATGACGCAAAATTTTATAATTCAGGCTATGCAGCTTTTGGACAATTGATTGAAAAGCGTGCAGCCGTGCGTTGTCGTGCAGCAAAACTGGTTTATCGCTATTCACAAGTCTAGGATGTTTCATATTTCAATTTTTCCTGTAACACTCAGTTTCTCCACAATACGAGGTTGCTCTTATTGTTTTCACCGAGGCAAGGATGAATAATGAATAAACACTTTGATGACAACCATACTGTAATCATTAACTTTTTAGGGCGCAATGGAGATTTTGGGTATTGTTTTGGTGATTCACTTGCATCTAACCACTGGTCTACTCTCTTACTGTTGTCAAAGAGGATCCATTTCTTAATGATTCAATGCTAATCTTGTTCTTTTACCCGGACTGTAATCATACAATAAGATTACTCAACATTGTTTCATTGTAATCATTTGCTTATAAGTAACAATATATTGAATTAAAAAATTATCTGGAAAGAAAAAGTGTTAGAAATAAGTCAAAGTTTTTATATACTAAGAAGATTACTTCCTTAGACGACTGGATCAACAATCAAAAAATGCGTCATTTCATGTGTGACAACATAATATAGATAGATAGATAGATAGATAGATGTTATATACAATAAATAGTATATATATATATATATATATATATATATATATATAGATAGATAGATAGATAGATAGATAGATAGATAGATGTTATATACAATAATATATATATATATATATATATATATATATATATATATATATATTTTTTAAAGGATTGTCTCTCTCTCTCTGTCTATATATATATATATATATATATATATATAGAGAGAGAGAGAGAGAGACAGTCCTTTAAAAAATTCTTGGTTTTTAAGGATTGTCATTACTTATTATTATTATTATTATTATTATTATTTTATTGCTCTGTTATTTACATTGAACTCTCTTTGGATTAATGTCCTCGAACTATTCATAACAATTAGTATTACATACATACATACATATATATATATATATATATATATATATATATATATATATATGCAGTCGAAAGTACTTGGGTCTTTAAGAAAGACCTTATACAGCTTATAATTTTAAAAGACAAGGAATCATAACATTCATCGAGTGATTGGTAGGTTAATGCACCTTTAAAATTTTATTAGCGAATGGATTTCGTTATTTTATATCATTAACTTTACTAATTTACTTTTTGTATGAATGATTAATTGTAATATATATATATATATATATATATATATATATATATATATATATATATATATATATATATATATATGCGAATGTCAGTGTATCATATTTTTCAACTTTACTCCTAGAAGCCGCAACCAACAATAACATACCATTTTGGAAATTGGCCGACACCGTGAGCAAATTAAAAACATTCCGAGTCCGATCTGGACCAGCAATCCTGACATTATGGATTCCCAAGTTTGCATTGCTACAACTGTTTTTTGTTTTTTTTCCGACGAATTTTTTGTACGATAACAATTTTTATTACTTGAAGATAAATTTGGGAATAATTGAAGTTAATTGCGAAATCCAACGAAAGTCACCCATGAAATAAAAATAATTGTTTGTACGGAAAGTAAGAACCTATGTACATCAAATTGTCTTTAAATTAAGTGGCGGCAGAAGAATTATCATTGAACTTTGAAGAGGTAAGCAATATTAATGCAATATTTAAATGCAGCGATCAATTTTGAGTTCTTATATAGTTTATAGTTGCCTATCGCATACGGCAGTAGCATGCCACTCAAAATCTCTGCCAACTAAGAACCAGATTGCAATCAAAAGAGCCATGGCTGCAGCGAGGTAAAGAAAGTCCCGTGCAAATGAAAACCCAGATCAAACGGCAGCCAGAAGTGCTTCCAATGCTGAGAATATGCGAAAACTTAGGGACTCCCAAACTCCTGAATAAGCCGAACAGGAGGTAGCTTAATTGTCGTCCGATCGGCCGGCTTTTTAAGCTAGTATATATATATATATATATATATATATATATATATATATATATATATATATATATACACGTTTCATTAAATAATATAGACAAGTGTTGTCTATTTATTTTATGAAAATTCTTTTTTTAACGTCCAATAAGTTTAATAACATTATCATTGAACGAAGAAAGAAATTCACAATATTGATCCATATTTTTTAATACAATCTAAGCTTTCGGCTTACATAAGCCATTATCAAAGATGTCAATTACAACATATTAAGCAATATACGGACAAGACAGGGATAATAGTCTGTCAATGTTTACATAGATGATTTCTAAGCAACGATAAACACGTGCATATAAGACGCTAGAAGTGAAAATCGCACCGCATCTCATGACGTCACACATGACCACGCGAGAGTGAATTGGAGAAGTATGAAGTATGGGAAGCCATTAGTATAAACCAATGGTTTTTGTTACCAATTATAGGCATTTAAGTTGGGTTTCAACTGTCTTGTCCGTATATTGCTTAATATGTTGTAATTGACATCTTTGATAATGGCTTATGTAAGTCGAAAGCTTAGATTGTATTAATATATAGATATATATATATATATATATATATATGATTTTTCGTATGATTTCAACTATCTTTTTCACATTTTCTTATCATTTTAGTTTTAGCCCACTTTGATTCCGCTCGACAAATCACCTCATGAGAAAATTTCACTCTATGTTAAAACCTATAATATACTGAAAATAAAATTAGACTAAATAGTTATGTCTGAAATGTTTTGTTGTATTTTTTTTCAATAATACATAAAATTAAAAGACGAAATTAATTTTAATTTCTGTTTGTTCAGTGAAAACGAGAATAGCAAACGTAAGTGCATTCTGATTCTCGCTTGAGCCACTGTTCTAAAAATAATGAACGAATTAAATAACTGAAACCATTTATGTGTCCGCTTATAAACATTAGTGCTGAAAGTCAAAGTAAACAATGTAATTTTCATGAATTTCACCATCGAAAAAAAATCCGTGCTTGCTATGAGCGTAACACTAGGGAAAATCACGCAATGGAGTTAAACAAAAACAACTTTTATTTTTAAAATAATCCCAAAGCGACAAACTGTTCAACAGTATTTCCCAGAATAAAAAAAAATAGTTGCTCTAGGCCCAAGATTTCAAAAGTGGACGGTACCTCCTCTTAGGGAGTCTAAAATAATCCAGTGAACGATGAGGAAAATATGATGGTAGAAGGTGGTTAAAAAAAAAAGTGGGTGTTAAATGGACAGGGGACATTAGAACCATGCATTTTTTTTATGTTATAAAATTTGTATAGTCAAACTATAGTTCATATTAATAATGATAATAGAAAAATTGCAATATGAGCACTAGTAAAAATGGTTGCTGAAGACATTAGGTTTATAATACCCAGAAATTCATACCCAGATTTCCTCAAGGACATGGCACAGTGGATAAAGTCGTTGGTTAGATCCAGTGACAAGACCCAAAGAGTGTGAGTTCAATACCTGGTTAAGGCAGTGGAGAACTTTCAGAGGGAAATTAATTGGAGATAACTGATAACTGACATCCATTAAACATGGCACGTGGAACTAGAACAGTCTACCCAAGTGAGCGTAATAAAGGGTTTAGTTCGACATTCCAACCAACTGAAGAAGGCCGGAGCGTATAAAGGCCGAAACGTTGTGATAAATATGGCGACAAAGATGAGGACAATAGTCCGAATCATGTAAATAAAATATCAAGAACAGTTTTGGGAGAAAGACGAATGACAAATTGGGACAATGATTTCATGTGACGCGTTCCATCTTTTAGGACTTCCAGTTGATGCGACGAGAGATGCTATATAAAAATCAGGAGGTCAATTAAAATACGCCACCATGGTATCGACCTGACGGTCTCCTCGGGGGAAACTTTTAAAATGACCACTTTAACGCTGTAATTAAAAAAAACAACACAAAGAACGCTACATATCTAAAAGCCTGGTTGCGTATTTTAATTGACCTCTTCATGTTATATATATATATATATATATATATATATATATATATATATATATATATATATATATATATATATATATATATATATATATGCAGAATGTTTGTCAGTATTTATATAGAGATATAAAATCAAAACAACTTTCAAACTGATTTATTGATTGATTTATTTTTTTACGGTTTATCAACCCATTGCAAGACTTTTTTAAAGCCAGAAAATATTCTTAGATTACAAGAATTTTTTTTTTCTTCGGGATAATAATAATCTAGTGATAAATGTTTACTACTTAAGCCATACCTGGGCGCGAAAATACGGATTCATAAGTTTTCCAAGTGTTTTTCTGCGTAAGTGAATATAACGATCCCAACCGGAATTGGAACTCGGCTCTCCGATTAACAATTCAGAGTTATTATCAATTGCACCATCCGCCCATCCAAACACCTGGCATTAACAAGTGATCAGCCTTCTAGGCACTGACCGGATCCGATGCTCCTCAACCGATGCTCGTCCGGGAACTGATGTTTCAACAAGATATCTCCGTAAGGAACATAATAATGTAATTGGACAAATACATTTTTAAGGAAACGTATGCAAAAACCTTCTAATACTTGTTAAGACTAAACTAAATATAAACTTTGTATATGCCATCATTTTTCTGTCATGAGTAAACTAGTAAATTATGTATCTGTCTATATTTCTGAGATGAGGTACGATGTATACTATTTATAATATTCGGACTATTGTCCTCATCTTTGTTGCCATATTTATCACAGTATTTCCGGCCTTTTTCAGGTGGTTGGAATGTCGAACTGAACCCTTTATTTCGCTCACTGCGAGCGAAATAAAGGTTTCAGTTCGACATTCCAACCAACTGACACACACAAACATTCTGACTATATATATATATATATATATATATTGTCAGAATGTTTGTGTTTGTCAGTATTTATATAGAGAGATATAAAATTAAAAACAACTTCCAAACTGATTTATTGATTGATTTATTTTTTACGGTTTATCAACCCTTTGCAAGACTTTTAAAGCCAGAAAATATTCTTAGATTGCAAGAATTTTTTTTTTCTTCGGGATAATAATAATCTAGTGATAAATGTTTACTACCTAATCCATACCTGGGCGCGAAAACTGAAGAAGGCCGGAGCGTACATCGGCCGAAACATTGTGATAAATATGGCAGGAAATATGAGGACAATAGTCCGAATAATCTAAATAGTGTAGTAAAATAGGAGAGGATATTCTACACGTGTTACTAGTATCGTATATCCGCTTACTACATGCCGCGTGGGCGAGCAATGGACGACTAAACCAGTTCCTTCACCAGGCTTTTCTGTGGCTATTCACCTACCAAGATTAAAAACAAGACTTTTCAAAGGGCTGATAAACCTTTTTGTAGGGTTCAAGGTCATCAAATGCAAAGGAGTTGACTGGGTGGGAAGACAGTGCGGTGATGATACGTCATCGCTGGGTGTAAGGTTTCCTACATTAACGTCAGCGGTCAGAGCGAAGTCTTCCTACGATAGAGTCAATAGCTACATGACCGTGATCAAGGTGATAAATACATTGGGTGTGGTTTAAGCTGGATAGGGATAATATATATATATATATATATATATATATATATATATATATATATATATATATATATATATATATATATTATCCCTCACCGCTAGCACGACTCGGAGTTTCAGGCACAAGGCAATCTTCAAGTGCTGAATATGTACTGACCATTACATAATTTGAATTTTACTGAGTATATTTGTTTATCGCAAAGTTGACATATTATAACGGGACTACAGGTTTTTTTAATTTAAAAAATTATATATTGAATTTAAAGTAAACGGGATATATATATATATATATATATATATATATATATATATATATATATGTGTGTGTGTGTGTGTGTGTGTGTGTGTGTGTGTGTGTGTGTGTGTGTGTAAACATATAGAAAAATAGGAAAGAACCGTTAGGTTAAGAATCCAAAGTTTAGGTACTTTAATTTAATTTAATTCCTATAATGAATTGAAGTTTTTAGCTTCTGTTTTTGAAACATGAGAACTCTTATATATCGATGAAATCCATTATTCTTGTTTAATAAAGTCAGGTTATTTAAGTATTTTAACAAGACATAATTTACATCTATTTCCTTTCCCGTTATAACATTTGTTTCTTGCTATAATATCCCAGTTGATAAAAGGGCAACATTCTTTAATTGCCAGAAATATTTAGAGAAAGCAGTGCTGTTTCTGTATTTTATATTACCGAATGCCATTCGATGATGGTAGAAAGGAAATTTCCATGGTGGGGCAAAACAAAAATTTAATATTGTTATCGAAATGTATGCTCGTTCGGTATACAATATTATCAATCATACATTGAGCGTGTGAGGAACAGATCATATTTTCGGCAGATATATATATATATATATATATATATATATATATATATATATATATATATATATATATATATATATATATATATGCAGCCAGTGCGGTTATAACACGACATCGCTAGGCTGAAGGCTTACTAGACGGTTACAACGGAGGATTCTCCTAATTGAAACAACAGTCACATGTCCGTAGCTAAAGGCGTGTTTTCAAGTTAGAGAACATCGGTTGTTATTTGATCTGGAGATGGATGAGATTCGACGGTTTTAATTGCTCCAGACATGTATGAATGAACAACTCTTTCAACCCAGGTGTTTGGGGGGTGCTTGTCCGCGGCTCAGCTGCGCAGAGACCTCACGATCACACTCTGTCATGGAGCAGATGATGATGATGTCGATGATGACAATGATGATGATGATAACACTAATGCATCTTCTGTGTCATAGAAGGCAGTATTTATTTTGATTTGCCACAATTTCTATTACACAGGCAGTTCAAATTCCTAGCTCTGTCACAGCGATGAGCTCGATCTAACGTCTGCCCGTGACGCATGCGCCAAGAGCAGACAAACAAAACAAGGACAGTGTCGGTTTAAATTTCATGCTTAGTCAGTTTTCTCTATGACAAATGGTAAACTCACAGTGACTTATGCAGACTGCGAGACAATCAATATTTACTGTCCTGTAAACTTTGTAATATACCGGTGTTTCGTAATTGAACTTTCGTTTGTTTATTGTTGGATAAAACGATTTAATTGCAATAAAGAAAGACACGGGAAAGGCAGATGGAGAAATATATATATCGCACACCTATATAATTGTATATTTCTCTGTGTGTACGCCTACACGCAAATACACAATGTTAGCAACCTTCATTTTTATGGTTTATTTACGAGATGCAATAAAGTGGTTCGCAGATGTTGGCAGACACTGACTGCTCAATAGAAGAATAATTAAAAATGGTGAAGTGGACGAATAAGTAATGACGAAGAGTGAAAACGTTTTATAAGGCATGAAAAACCTGTAAATAAGACAGCAGAAAACGTGGCACGGATATCTGAAGGCACTTAGGTAAAGCGAAAGAAGTCTTCCAGAAGCTAAACAAAGTATTAAGAAATAGGAAAATATCGCCAGAAACAAAGGAAAAGAGTGTTAAACTGCTATCTTATGTCGCTACGAGCGCGTTGTGTTTTGTTTAACGATCAAAGGCAAACGCTTTTAATGCAACGTCGAAAATCAGACTTGCAGTTGCATAAAAATCGCAGAGACTGACACGTCTACACTTAAATAAAAAAAAACAGTACCTGTCAGGTGGTAAAAGCTGCTCGTGGCGCCATGGGTGGCAGTACCGCCTTAGCTACCGAAACTGTGTTACCTCCGCTGGTTGGTGGCTGATGAGGCCAGAGTATCGTACGCACGTGCCTTCACACGTTGTATGTGGAAAATTGTCTAATCCCCTGTACGGCAGTGAATTTTGGTCTTTGTGTCTTCCAGAAAAACAGTAAATTATTAATATGTAGATCATTATAAACAATGAAAAGAACGGCCGTGTAATATCAAACGTCCTGTATAGCAATAAATGTTGAACAATCTCTGATGCCTTTCGAGATGCAATGTATTGATAGATAGTATTGAAACTTTCTGAACTGCTATGTATTAATTGATTGATTCTTTTTTCACGGCTTATCAACCTTTTGCAGGTTATTTAAAACCGGGCATTTTTTTCAGGATGTACAACAATTTTGAATTTACAGATACATGTCCTAATAATTAACCCAAAGCTGGGGGAGAAGAAGTGGATTCCTACCTTTCACAACGGTATTTGCGCGTAAATGAATATGACGAGCCACACTCGGCTCTCCGATTTCCAATTCAGAGCCGAAACTGCCACTAAAATAACAAATCTTTTATAAGATATCATCAAAATATTGCATAGGAATAAACACCGTTGTCTTTGACTGTATAAATATACTGCAAGGAACCAGACGTTGTTCCCCTTGAGTTGATTTTTCTGACTATAGCAAGAAATGTTTTACATTTTTAGATAAAGCCGTGTAAAAGAAGCTTTTTCGGAAACTTTATTTCCAAAACTAGTCAAAGGTTTAAGAGAATAATTTACTAAAAACAAAGAATGCTGAACTCTTATGTAATACCTAATCTCCTATATGGCAGTCAATGCTGGACAGTATTCTCATACCTTTCAGAAACTAAGTTGCGAGATAGCAAAATATTGTTAGAAACAAAGAAATGAGTGCTGAACAGATATATAATATCTAATATACTATATGGTAATGAATTCTGGACAATCTCCTCGTGTCTTTCAGAAACTAAGCAAACTATTAAGAGATAGGAAAATGTCGTTAGAAACAAAGAAAATGGCGATGAACTGCTATGTAATAATTAATCTTTTTATACGGCAGTTAATGCAGATCTATGAAAAGGTTAAAATAAGATGTGCCGCGACCAATGTCCAAACACACACCAATGAGGAAGAAAAAATATTCCTAGTTGATAAACGGTGTCACCATAAATTAAAGAGATTAATCACATATTTTAAGAACTATGTTTATGTTATGATATAGTATCGTATTGCATTGTTACAGTAAATAAAGATGGCGAACGTATTTTGGCGCCCTTCTTTTCATATCCATCAGTACCTCGTATTTATATGTTTGCGAGCTCCTTGATGCAGGGTGCAGTTATTTGAGTACAACCTTCAAATATATTAAGTAGAATGCTTATATCATGATTTACTACCCTATTGCATTGTTACAGTAAATAAAGATGGCGAACGTATTTTGGCGCCCTTCTTTTCATTTCCATCAGTTCCTCGTATTTATATGTTTGCGAGCTCCTTGATGCAGGGTGCAGTTATTTGAGTACAACCTTCACATATATTAAGTAGAATGCTTATATCATGATTTACTACCCTATTGCATTGTTACAGTAAATAAAGATGGCGAACGTATTTTGGCGCCCTTCTTTTCATTTCCATCAGTTCCTCGTATTTATGTGTTTGCGAGCTCCTTGATGCAGGGTGCAGTTATTTGAGTACAACCTTCACATATATTAAGTAGAATGCTTATATCATGATTTACTACCCTATTGCATTGTTACAGTAAATAAAGATGGCGAACGTATTTTGGCGCCCTTCTTTTCATTTCCATCAGTAACTCGTATTTATATGTTTGCGAGCTCCTTCATGCAGGGAGCAGTTATTAGAGTACAACCTTCACATATTTTAAGAACTATGTTTATTTCATGGTTTATTGATGTTCTGCGTTGTTACCGTTTATAAAATGCTAAACATATTTTGACAGATTTCTTTTTATTTCCTATATTACCATATATTTATATGTTTTCGGGGGTTCTTGATGTAGGGAAACGTTATGAAATAACATTAAATATGGCTCAACTGAGAATTAAATGAAGTTGTATGTAATGGGGGATTCATCCAAATTTAAATTACTTACTATCGTAAAAGAAAGTAAGTAATAATTACACTTTAAACCTGAATATCTTAGTGCTCTATAGAACTCGAGTATGCGCGGATAAAGCTATTAAGAATATTGACTTGAGTAGACAGATTTTTGACAGATTATTCTTGGTTTCATGTTTAATAGCATATTGAAAGTCGAGATATGCAAATCGATTGCCAAAATTGTCACAACAGTCGATCGCCTGAAATGGAATTAATGACCTTTGCTGTCCTCCTGACAATATTTCACGGTGAGTCATATTATTGCTCACCCGGAGCCGATCAATAAAGGAAGATGTCGGGAGACAGACAGGACATGCTTATGGAGTTATTGTTAGCGCTTCAGAACGAGAAATCGGCGATCCGAGTTCTAGTCGACTGCATCGCATTCACTTTCGCCTAATTAAAACTTGTGAAATATATGAAACCATCCTATAACGGAGTAAAATAAGTCCTTTCAGCCTTGGTTGGAAACCAGTCTAGAAGAAGGATAACTGAATCGAAGCTGCATGATTCATTTGCTACGTTGCTGATTATTAAAAGCCAGAAAATATTTTGGGATTGTAAGATATTTTTTAGATAATAATTACTTAGTGACACAAGTCTTACTAATTAACCCATAGGTTAGGGAGTAGAGGTGAATTCATACCTTTCCCAGCCTACACATTCTCATACTGTTGTATAGCCTCTCATACTGAGAGGTCTTGGGAGATGGCGTCAATTCGATAATAAAGTTGTTTTTCTCTCGCAGTTGGTGATTTCTAGTTGTTTTGAGTCCTAAAATAACTTCAACACAGGGAATTTTTACTTAACTATTTTATTAACGTTCATGTCAACATGTTCTATCTATCCAGTGGGGGTCGTCCCGCCTCCACTGAGGAGCCATTTCAGACACAAAAAACACGTTTACATTTTTTGACGGTTAAGACTCAACTCCCTGAAAAAAATTTCTCTATCTATCATTCCCAAGCTAGTTCAGCCAATCAAAATCGACAACCTTATTATGGCTTGTATCTGACCTCAGAAGTCAACCTATGGAAGTCGCAGCTGAGATACAATCCTCCACTTAAAATAATATTCTGCTAAACTATTATTTAACAATACTATGTACCTCTTTCTCCTTTCTCAGTTCTTTAGCACAGTCACATTTAGTAACACTCTACCTTGAGTTGGTCTTGGGTCTTGTATTGAGTGAACAACAGCATAAGGAATTCAGCAGTGAAATCAGAATTTCTAGACGCAAAAGCAAAATTAATTAATGAAAAATAAAGAAAAAATACCCAAGACAAAATTACAGTGTGCAAAATTGTCCAAATCATGTAACATCAAAATTGTCCTAGATAAATTGTTAGATTAAGCTCTAAACCGATGTATCTTAGAAATGGTTACAGATATCTTACTGAAATTCTCCGAAGTTTTACAACACTATTGAACTCTACTTTCAGCAATCAGAATCTATAATTACTCTCCTAGCTTAACAGAAGAATCGTGATGAAATCAATCATAAACGAAAATGACATGTTCAACATTAAATAATTATAGCTAAGGATCGGAAGCTCACAAAGTATTGAAACAAAGTTCAAATATATATTTATATATATATATATATATATGTGTGTGTGTGTGTGTGTGTGTGTGTTATTCCCGGATCCTTTTCCAACTTACTCAAGATGATCCTCGCCCTCTCTAAATTTCTAACTTTCTGTGATGTAGTAACAAGTTGCCTCACAGGTTTCACGTACGATTTAATTTTAAAGTCTTTTTTTCACTGCTTCTTGGACTATCATAACAGAACCTCCTCACTCATGTGCCAAACGTCTTATGAATTTTGTTGGATCTTTTCTAATTGATCTCTTTAACACTAACTTGAAATGATGATCCCTCTTGCTGTTGTAACCTACTGATCTCGTTTTCCTCTCTACTGTATTTTTTTTTAATTATTTTCTTGACGGTTCTTAAATGAACACTGAAGATGGAAGCCAGAGTATGAATGTTGGTACCATTACTGAAGGCCTGAATGATCTTTTTCCTCTCTGCATTGCTCAGTATGGAAGACAGTGGGTCTGACACAAAACAGTTTTAACCTGTTCTCTTTTAGCGGAATAACTCAAAGAATTTTTCAGTGATTCTTAAGAAAAATGTTGTCAAGATGGCTATGCGTGTTATACAAAAAAAAACTAGAAAAAAGAAACTCAGTTAGTTTAGTGGTGTTTTAGATATTAAACATTTTGTGGGATGGGCAATTCTGCTGTTACACTATTCGGACAATTTTGCTGACACATTTGGTATACTCTTGAGAAAGGTATATATCCTCTTCTTCCCCCCTCCCAAGATCTGGGTAAAAAGCAGAACAGACTGGGTTATATAGCCTTGACTGGCAACCGGTCTAGGAGAAACTCTGAATTAAAAAAGGTATATAGTTCGCATTGGTTCGATGATCCAAACGGAGGTCGAATAATGATGATTATTCTTTTGAAAATCTTTCAAGCTTTCTCAAGACTTCATAGTCTTTTGGCCTGGACCCAGATCTTCAGCTCACCCGATGGAACCTTTGTTTGGAGCTTAGATCAACTACTAGCATTCACGTTGGTCTTCTGGGCGTTGTCATACTGGAAGAACCAGACTAAGTTTTGCTACTGACTGTTGTATGTTTTCTTCCAATATCGTCTTATCTCATTGACTGATATTTTTATTTACGGCCTATTAAACCTTTGCAGTTTATTTAAAAGCAGAAAATATCTTTAAGACTGTAAGAATGTTTGGGAGATAATAATGATTTATTTAATGATAAAAGTCCTACTATTTAACCCATAGTTGGGAGAGAAGAGGTGGATACATACCTTTTTACAAAGAGTATTTATACATAAAGGAATATAACGAACCTGATTGGAATTGAAACTGAAACAAGTTATGTGCCCGCTTATAAACACTTGTGTTGAAAGACAAAGTAAACAATGTAATTTCCGTTAATTACACCATTGAAAAAAAACACGTGTTTTCTACGAGCGTAAAACTGGAAAAAATCAATGAAGTTTAAAAAACAGGAAGGAATTTTTATTTTTTAAAATAACCACAACGTGACAAACGATTAAGAATTTACTTCTCAGTATAAAAAGAAATAGTTGTTCTAGACCCAAGATTTCTAAAGTGGGTGGTACCTCATCTAGGGTACGGTGGAAAAATCCAGGGAACGATGAGGAAAATGGGGTGGTAGGAGGCGGTTAAAAAGAAGCGGGAGAGGTATATTAGATCCAAATATTTTCCTTTTTTATTTATTTTTTTTTTTTAGAAAAACTATAACAAAATCAAAATACATATCAAAGGATACATGGCACAGTGGATAAAGGCGTTGGTTAGATCCAGTGACAGGACCCAAAGAGTGTGAGTTCAATACCCGGTTAAGGCAGTGGAGAACTTTCAGAGGAAAATTAACGGGAGATAACTGATAACTGACATCCATTAAACATGGCACGTGTAACTAGAACAGTCTACCCCAGTGAGCGAAATAAAGTGTTAAGTTCGACATTCCAACCACCTGAAGAAGGCCGGAGCGTACAACGGCCGAAACGTTGTAATAAATATGGCGACAAAGATGAGGACAATAGTCCGAATAATGTAAATAATGTACATAATAACTCATCTCAGAAATATAGACAGATACATAATAATGATTGTTTGATTTGCTTTCTACGGCTTATCAACCATTTGGAGATTATTTAAATCCGGATAATATTCTTAGATTGTAATGATTTTTCTCTTGGAGGTAATAATGATGTAGTGGTATATGATTTACTAATTAAACTCTGGGAAGAAAGGTGGATTCATGCCTTTCCCAAGTGTATATGTGAATATAATGAATACAGCAAGAACTGGAACTCGGTTCTCCGATTCCAAATTTCAAATGATTATCCATTACACCACTCGCACTTCCAAGCTTACGATATCTGGTGTTCCCAAGCGGTCAGCCATCTAGGCACTGACCAGGTTTGTTTAACTTCTTGATTTTGCAAGAACCAGTGTTTCAACGTGATAGGACCATAAGCCAATATCTTTTGAAGTTGTTCTTTCTTCAGGATTCCTTTCCTCTTCAAGATATTCACAGTTCCAGGCACACTGAAGAATATCCACACCATTATACTCCTGCATCAATGCATTCATCTGCATACGAGGTAATCAAACCCGTCTTCAGTAGCAAAGATCTGAACTTACATAAAAAATGATGGTTTATAATGCTGTTGTCATTTCAATTTTGCTATACGAATCCTTAACTTTATATTGTCCCAATAAATTAGAACGCTTTCACCAGCAAAGGCTGCGTCCAATCTTGAAAATCAAATCGCTATACGATGTGACCAAAAAACAAACGGCCAGAAAAGAGCTAACAGTCAAAGCACCGAATCGTTGATCATAAAACACCGGCTTCGATGATCAAGACATGTAGTAAGGTTTCCAAGTCAACTCTTATTCAACGAGCTTACTTCAAAAGACCACAGGCTTGCCTTCTTCAAAGACATAAGGACCAACTTAAAACAAGACTGAAAACCACTGGACTTGAACCTTAATCACTGGAAACACAAGTACAACAACCTATCAATGGGTTGTGTTCCATTAGCATCAGAAGCAAAAATTTCAAAGCCACCAGAAGAGAGAGAGAAGAACGACAAGAGAGAAAGTCTCGATAAAATCGATTTTATCATCCACCAACATTACCATTCAGTCAATGCCATCGTCTGTTCCTTACAAGAATTGGTCTACTTAGTCATCAACGCCATCATGATAAAGGAAGCGATCAGCAAAGAAATTAAATTGGATACGAGATAATTGTTTCTCTATGCGGAAAGGAAATTTGGAGAAAATATCAATTTTAAGAAAACAGAATGTATTGTTGCCAGCAAAAAGAACAAAGTTGCAATGTATACATTGGAGACACCAAAGTAAAGCAAATACAAACATTTAAATATTTAGGAAGTGTTTTAACGGAGAACAGAAAATATGGCACCAAAATCCGAAGCTGCCTTCCAGAAAGTGCGTAAATTATTCCAATGTGCCTTCGTTTTTCGGCTTCACATTTTCCGTCCTCTGTTAAAACACTTCCTAGATATTTAAATGTTTGTACTTGCGCAAACTATTAAGAGACGTGTAAGTGCTCAACTGTTAAGAAATATGAAAATTTTGATACAAAGAAAAAAGTACTAAACTCTGATGCAATATCGGTCCTACTATACGGCAGTGAACACTGGAAAATCTCGTCAGAGATGAAGAAAAGATTTGAGGCGACAGAGATATGGTTCTACAGAAGGATACTGACGATACTGTAGACTCAATATTTGAGCAACGACGTTAAGCAGGAAAGATAATGGTTACCCCTAGACTTGAAGAAGTCAAGACTGTAATTATTGGGAAGACATCCTGCCAGGAATCTGTTTCACAAAGCAGTAGTTCTTGGGAAGAAGCTGTCTCAGTGAAATTTGGTTCTTACTAAGGGAATACGGGGGGTGAGGGGTGAGGATGATTCATCCTTGTGGAAGTAGTATACAAGGTCTCAGTTACAAGAATCGAGAACGGTGAGACTAAGGAATGTAACTAGTCATGTAAATAGCGATAGAGCAAAGATGCTCGCGACTTTTCGACTCCGGAAAAGAGGTTGTAGGGTGGAAAATAATTCATCCACCACAAGGACGCGTAGACGCTTTTGAACAGTACCAAAGCAGGAAAGTGAGAAATGGGCATTTCCGGAACAAATATGCCGGCAGTACGTGTTTTTTTTTCTTTGTCTGCTATTTCTCTTGTAGAAATAGATTATAGAGGTGGGAGTCAGATACTTTCTTAATTAAGAGAGGTGCTAGAGCTACTAAGACGTAATGTGTTAGGGTTATTTTTCCGGCATCTTTAGTAATTATGGATTATATATATGAATTACAATTGACGTCTGTGGGGAACTTGAGCATCAATAGTCGTTCAAGGCTAGGAGCCTCCTTGGCAGAACACTTGTATTTACGTCTCGGCTTAATGATTAATAAATCTATTTAAAAATTTCAATTAACTTCTGTTGCATGGAGGAAAGAATATCGTTTTTAAAATCACTAGAAGTACAAATATACAAAGCAAGTTATCATTTAATAGTGAAGGCAGTATTAAAATAACTTTAGATTTTTGCCTTGCACTCGAGTTTAAGAAGAGAAACGTCGCTTAAATCAGATGAGAAGGAATTAGCGCGTCAGGTGAGTGAAAATAAATATGGTAAACAGAGAGAAAGACATACGAAAAAGTTGCTGCAATCTCATGTCATTATCATTATTTTTATTCAGTGGTGAAAACCCGCCCGTCAACGTTCAATTTCGGTAATATTTAAGGACGGGTATATTTAAGCAATTTTATACTTGCTTTCTTTATGTTCCCGTTCTATGCTATTGATAACGGTCGTTACGAGTGCGTTGTGTTTTGCTTAACGACCAAAAGCAAACGGTTTTAACACAACGTTGAAAATCTGACATTCAGTTACATAAAAAAAAAAAATCGCAGATACTGACACGTATACAAAAAAAAAAAACAATGGGTGGAAAAAGCTGCTGGTGTCGCCAGGGGTGGCATTACCACCTTAGCCACCAAGACTTTGTTTCCTCCCCTGGTTGACGGCTGACGAAGGCAGGGTATTGCACGTGCTTTTACACGTTGTATGCAGAAAATTCAAAGTGAATAATTTAGGATTTTTATATTAACAATTAACTCTCTCGTTGCATGTAAGGAAATACAGGTTAGTTATTAAAAGTACTAAAAAAATAATAAAAGTACTAAAAAAATAATAAAAGTACTAACACAAATTGTATTTTTTTAAATGCAACTAGCCTAAAACATAATGTCTTTTAAAAAGAACAAATCTGAATTAACTTAATGATTTAAGTTTTCAAAAACAGTTGAATCTAGACAAATGAATGACCTTTTCGTGATTGATTTTTGCATTGGAATCGAGTTTAAGGCGAGATTTGTCATTTAAATCTGATGAGAAAGAATTAGCGTGCCAGGTGAGTGAAAATAAATCGTTTCAAATGGTAATCGGAGGGAAAAGCATAGGAAAAAGTCGCTGCAGACTCATATCATTAGCGTTATTTCTATTCAATGCTGAAAACCCGACCGTTAACGTTCAATTTCGACACTTACAAAATGCCGCTTGTTTTTCAATATCGATTTTTGCTCCAAGTGGAAAACCAATTAGTAGAAACATTTTCGCATTCTTTCTCCACACTCTTTTCTCTACCTCCTTTCATCCCACTCTCTTTATCTGTCTTAGTTCTCGCTCTCTCTACATCTCTTCTCTCTCTCTCTCCATCTATTCTCTCTCCTCCCTTTTCATCCACTCTACTCCCTCTAATCCTTCACTCTCTCGCCTTCCCATTCTCTCCTTATCCATCTTTCCATTTCCATCACTTTCTATATATTCCACCTTGTTACTACTTAGATGAGAAGGCCATCTAAAATCTGAAATATGTTTCAGGTTTAAAATAACCTGCAAGGGGTGATAAGCCGTAAATTATAACAAATCAATCAGCAGGTCTTTATCTTCGCGTCTTTTCCCAAATGCCACTCCCCGCTCCCCTCTCCCAATTCTATTGCCTATGGTAAATGAAAGCAGTTTGGATTTGGAGGGGTTACAATTTACAAGCCATTCCTTTTCCCAGTCAACGTCTGATTGGAGGTCTTGTTTGTGAGCAGTTGCCAGTTTTACTTTGTTGAAATTATCAGACTTGCTACAAAGAAAATAGGTAAATAATTATTTCATCTATATATATACTATATATATATATATATATATATATACTAGCAGCATGGCCCGGCGTTGCCCGTGCTTGATTCAAAAATCGTACGACTCATACAGCAATCGCTATCACTTGACTTAAAATATTTTTGCCCTTCCTTGCCTTTTAAGGAGTGCCCTTTGCCGTGCTGATGTAGCTACATGCCTTACTTCTTGCCTATCTCACACTGAGAATTTTTTCTAAGCTCTATACTAAACATTAAATCTGTTACGAAAAAAAGAACTAAACAAAATAAACACAAAACGATCAGCTATCGATTTTTTTTTTTGCATGCTAGCATGCTAGTTAATATTCGTGTCAGTCAGCTGTTGGCTCTCACGCTGACCAATAGAATCTTCCTGCCTATTCGTGGCAGCCAGCTATAGGCTCTTACTCTGGCCAGTAGAAAATGGCCGCAAACCTCATGAAACTGACGTAGAAGCATGAAAAAATCGATTATTTCCACTATCGATGGGAGTTGGGAAATGCAAAGTCGGTCTTGGCCTTTCCGCTAACTTGGAAGATGTGCAATTAAATTTTGGTGTAAACCCGTCGAAAATTGCGGAGTTCATCCGTTACACATGCACACACATCTTGCCTTTTATATATTTATATATATATATATATATATATATATATATATATATATATATATATATACTCAGGACATGAAGATTGCATGAAACTCCGAGTCGCGCTACCGGTGAGGAATAATTTGCATATTTATTAATATATATTTAATAGCTCTATTATTTTACATCGACCATGATTTTATTAACACCAGCACTCGATGCGCGATATCAGACACACGCACACACACACACACACGCACACACACACACACATATATATATATATATATATATATATATATGAAAAATTTCTCACAGCTTACCTGTAGAAAAAGACAATATATATAAAGGTAAAAGAAAATAGGAAAATTTTTCTTTTACATTGTTATGGTCCGGTTCCTTGTGCCACGGTGATAGTCCAAGGTAGAACCAATAATGAAGAACGCGAACACAGGTATGGAATAACACAGATATATTACAAACAGGAATATATACAGAGAAGAAGTGTTAGTATGAACAATCAGGTTTAGTAGAGAGAACAATGTAGTCTCGACCAGTATCACTATTCCAATGTCTTGCAGTAATTGTCTTAACGCGACTGTTTCGGACTGCCTCTGACTCGACTCTTGACTCGACTTGAACTACTGACTCCTTGCCTACTCCTGAGGCGCAGTATTTATTAAGTATGAAATAGTCCATTATTATTATTATGGGTAAGATCAAATATATGTGTGTGTCTCTGTGTGTGTGTATAAGCGGGATTGCTGGCCAAATAACAATTATATAAATATATATATATATGTGTGTGTGTGTGTGTGTGTGTGTGTGTGTGTGTGTGTGTGTGTGTAATTCTTATTTGGCCAGAGATCCCTTTTTTATACAAGCTTCATTAAAAATGATTGAAAAAATACTGCATTTGAGTTTTTATTTAATTTTCCTTATGTTCTTATAATTTACTTCTTGTCTGGACATAAATTATTATTAAGACGTAAGGCTTAAGAATAAACGCAGGCGTAAACGCAAGGTAGAAAGGAGCCGCAAGACAAAAGAAAGAAAGGGGATATAAACATAAGACTTAAGATGTAAGAAAAGCGGAGACGTAAGGCGTAAGATAAAAAAAAGAAAAGACAGATAAGACGTAAAAATACTCGAGACGTATGACGCAAGAAAAAAGATGACGTACGAAACAAAGCAGACATAAGACTTAAGAAAGAAAAACGTAAGATGTAACAAAGAGAGGTAATAAGTCAAAGGACAAGAGACGTAAACCACAAGAAGGAGGAAACGTAAGGCGTAAGAAGAAAGGAGACGTAAAACGTAAGAAAGAAAGACCCCGTAAGGTGTAAAATGTAACAAAGAATAGAGACGTAAGACGTAAGAAGGTAAGGAGACGTAAAAGGTACGAAAGAAATCAGACGTAATAGTTAAGAAAGGAAGGAGTCATAAAACATCAGAATGAAAGGAGGCGCAAGACGTAAGAAAGAGAAGAGAGATGGAACGTAAAAAAAAGACGTCAGACGAAGAAAAAAGATAACGTAAAAAGGACGAGAGAAAGCAGACGTAAGGCTTAATAAAGGAGACGAGAGACGTAAGAAAAAATCACGTAAGACGGACGGGATAAAGCAGACGCAAGGCTTGAGAAAAAAGGAGACGTAAGAAAAACGAAACGTACGCCGACATTAACGAAAAAAATAAGACTATGACGTAAGAAAGTCAAGTAACAAAAGAGATATAAGACGTAAGAAAAAAAGGAGGAGTCAGAAAGGAAACACGTCTTTCTCATCAGGATCTAATTCGATTCTTTAAGTATCACCTCAAGATGAAGATTAGAACTGATAGAAAACGCTTGCATTCGACAGTCTTCAGCGAAAGGTGGGTGACTGAGGCGAGCTTGGTTCGTTCGAACGTGGCTAGCCTTGATTTTCTCTTTTAGGTCAAGCCTACGTCACATCGGGGTGGTTTCCTGTGGCGCCCTCCCCTTGGTTAGGTTAGACAAGCTTTTGTGTACCTAGTTAATGTAAGTGTTGTTCCCGGCCTGTCCCCGGCCACATCTTTGGTTATGATCCAGGTTGAGATTCCCAACCTCCCCAGTTTGTTTTTGGCCCCTTTTATCTTGACTGGGTCAGCTTTATATTTTCCCATGACCGGATGATTTTTTATCCTTTTCCCACTCTCAATGGGCCCTACTAGCATCAGTTATGTTTAATTTGATTTATGTTAATATTTTAGTTTGTTATTGGATTCATCTCCCTACCCTTTCATTGTTTTTATCATAAATTTTT
Organism: Acanthosepion pharaonis; assembly: GCA_903632075.3. Lineage (NCBI taxonomy): Eukaryota > Metazoa > Mollusca > Cephalopoda > Sepiida > Sepiidae > Acanthosepion > Acanthosepion pharaonis. Next base: position 153,854 of record CAHIKZ030000751.1, on the reverse strand, counting down.
ATATATATTTTAGCAACATAAAATTTTTATGTCACGGGGCGCGTTTTGTAGGTCTCCCTAGTGAGAATGTGGTATTATGGTATATGGAAGATTGATTGGTGACGGACGAGTTCTTGTGGTGAATGTGGAAATTGTAATCTATGAATGGGTCGTGTATCGGATTAGCTAGGTATAGGATAGTTAGTTAAGACCAACTTCAACCCCTCCCCTTTTTTGGCCTTGTGCCCTAATTATGTAATTTTACATAATAAATACTGAGAAGTAACACGTGAAAACGACTAGAGACGTTAGACGCAAGAAAAAAAAGAGAGATCGAAAAAGGAGACGATGACTTTAGAAAACCAAGTAATATATTTTGATCGGTGAATACGATCAATTATATACGAATAAATGATAGGTGAATTGATATACGATCAATTATATACGAATAAATAATAGGTGAATTGATATACGATCAATTATATACGAATAAATAATAGGTGAATTGATATACGATCAATTATATACGAATAAATGATTTTGTCAAAACAAGCCGTGAACTTTTGCATGTAGCTAAAATGCTACCAGTTTCTTTTAATTTCTTCCCAGGTATTTTAGGTCATGCGACCTTCTGAGACAATTCTCGGTTTAAACTAATATTATCACAAAACAGAAAACATTTTGATTGGCAATTTTGCTACAAGAGACTAAAAGGAAAACAAAAAATGACGAATCAAAAAATAAGAATCAATTCTATCAAGAACTGTTTTCGGTTTGTTTACAGTACAAAATGGCAAAATTATTTTGGAAAAGAAATAAAAGAATTCTCTTAAGTGTATGTCAGAATTTATAAAGGCTGGAATATCGATAAGTTTATAAAAAAATGCCGAAGTTATAATTATTGTTTACACATGCTTTTTATCGAATGAATAGAAACACATTTTGGAAAAGTGCTGACATTTTAGACAGTAAATTAGAGATCAATCTTTGTGAAGTGTGCTTTGTGATTGACGGATAATGACAGAAAACGCTATTGATTGAAAATAACAAAAAAGAATTCGACTATCTTATTAGCTCGTATACAATGGAAACTCTCTCTGTCTTTATCTCTCTCTCTCTCTCTCTCTCTCTCTCTCTCTCTATCACTAAATACATAAGCATTTCCATACATACACATGCACACACATATACACATATATTCAGCGTATAAGGGCAGCAGCTCATTTTTCAAACATATAGTTAAATAACAGACAACTAATACCTATTATGTTTGATCATGAACTGTTCTAAGCTTCATAAAATGGCTTTTGATTCAAGAGAAAATAAAGACAGAGATTGTCGAACATTTGGATATTTCTTTATTATATTGGTCTTCGATATAAGCTTTCGGCTCACATGGGCCATCATCAGAGCGGTTAAAATATTAGAGTCCATCTACGGTAAAACAAAGCAACCCACACTCAAAAAAAAATACATTTCAAACCAGTCACAACATATCACAATGTTTTTAAAAACATGGTTCTGTTGATAAAATTTCTTTCTCTCACGTTGTCATGTACGACGTCATAGAACCGCATTATGAATTTGCGACCATCGCCTGTCTTCTGCGACACTTATCGTTGCATATCAAACTTCTATGTAAATTGAAGACAGGATGTCATCTTTGATAGTGAACATCTCTGTTGTAATGCCAATATAACTACTCGGATAATGGCTCATGTGAGCCGAAAGCTTAGATCGACAATCAATATAATAAGGAAATATTCAAATGTTGGACAATGTCTGTCTTTATTTTCTCTTGAAACTAAAGCCATTATATGACGCTCATAAAAAAATAGACATTCGTTGTCTGCTATATTAAACAATATATGTTTGAACATATATATATAGTTAACTTCCCAGATCAATTCTGTGGACAAGACAGATTGGTATATATATGACAAATGGAAAAAATTTAGATTTTGCCGACGCATTTCGTCTTCCGACTTTTCAAGGCAAAAAAGAAAAAGTCGGAAGACGAAACGCGGCGGCAAAAATCTAAATTTTTTTCCAATTGTCATATATATATATATATATATATATATATATATATATATATATATGGTTGGATTATGTGAGTTTGCGACCTTGGGTTTAACGCTTTTGCGATCGTCAGACAATCGCAAAAGCGTGAAATCCAGGGTCACAAACTCACATCAATCCAGCCAAATATGTTAGCTCTATCACTGATATTGGCCGCTTTCTAATAAGTACCGCGCATATAATATATAAATAATTATATATATATATATTTACATACACACACTTTTCACACACACATATATATATATATATATATGTAAGCAAATATATGGATATAGATCCGACAGTATGAAGAAAAATATATCAACAGGACATATTCATAAAAACATAATTAACATTAGAACATAAAATTCAACATGAAAAAGACGATGAACAACATGAAAAAGACGATGCACAACTAATCCAAACAGATAACTGAAATTTTTTATATAAGATCAGCGTTCCTTTTAAAATATGATCACGTCGTCATCACGTGGGCGATGTTGTGAAAACGTATTCGAAGATGATTTCAAAATATTAAAATATTAAACAAACTCGATTGAACTATTTTCTCATATAAATCAACAGAAGGGATTTCTTGACGTCTTTTTCATGTTGAATTTTATATGTTCTAATGTTAATTATGTTTTATGAATATGTCCTGATGATGGTCTAAAATAGACCGAAACGTCCGACGTTGACTTTATATTAACATTAATACAGCATAATTGCATATTAAGATTTTTGTTTGTTTTTTCTGTATATTTTTCTCATATATATATATATAAAATAATTTGCACTCTCAAATCCCCATGCTGATAAAAAATGCGGCACCAGTTTGTTTACATTGCGCAGATCAGTACAAAAAATTCAGTGATTGCGCAGATCAGTATTGCCAACGTTGTGTGAAAATTTTGTGTCAATTGATTGGACGATTTTTGAAATATTAGAAAAAAAGTTATCTCGATAATAATTTGGCACGCAGTGTAGTCTTAAGATTTTGACCAGGGATATATATATATATATATATATATATATATATATATATATATATATATATATATATATATATGAACAGACTGTTTCATTCTTAAACGCAATCATCTGTGTTCTATTGTAGGTAGGCTGTTTATATATGTTGGTCAATGATGCTTTATGTGTGGAAGGTCTATTGTCTAACGGTAACTGGGTGGGTGGTTACGGTCATGTTTTAAATTATATTAGAGGCTATTCAGTAGAAATAATTATGTATCCGAATGCAGTAGACCTTCTACCCATAATTCACCATTAAACAATGTGACGTCATCCCCCGGTCGCAGCGCCAACTGTGACGTTCTATCTTGCTCTACCACGGCGCCAGTTGTGACGTCCTCAAACAGCACCACTTGTGACGTCTTCGCCGCGGCGCCAACTGTTCGCTCCTCGCTGCTCCGTCCGGGTGTCGCTGCTCCAAACGTGACGTCCGCCTGTCGCGTCAGTCGTGTTGTCTCGTCCTGTGACGACCAACTCGCTTGATATAGGTCGCGGCACCCAAATGTGACGTTCTAACCTTTTGGTGATTCGGGTGGGAATCTGGTTAGATTTGATATCAGCCTCGTCGCTCCCAACTCGCTTCCAACGCCTGGTTACTAAGGTAACTGCATTGATCTCCAGTCTGCCTACCCACGTTGTGAATTGATCTTAGACAGACGAGATCAAACAGTGGTTGGAGCCGTAATGCAAATTGAGTTCAACGGGGGTGATAACACACTAATATGCATAAAAGAAAATAAAATGAAAACTCAAAAAGTTCAAAGTATCAAAGGAAAAGGTAACAAACTTTATGTCTAGTTGTTCGGTACATAGGACTGCATCTATCTCCCGACCCGTTCTGTGGATTGTGACACGTCGTTTTCGCTAGGCAAGTTTTAACGCTTCAAGTTGTTTGCTCTCTAAGAAATTTGTGTTTCGGTGTGTCTTTGGACGAAAGTCGAAAAAAAAACTTATTTCGGTGGTCTGGTCCTAAGTCGCTCTTCAAAATAATTGTTCTTGGTTGAAGAGGAGTCCGGAATTTTGCGTGAATCTTGGTCAGCTATCTCGAGACGGCTTCAACTCTGGAAACTGGAGCTCGAACTGATTTCTGCCTGTCGGGGCTTCGTTTTTATTGACTCCGACCAAAACCGGGTTGGGTCTGTTGGCGTCGGGGGGTTCCTCGATGATTCTAAATACATATCCACCTCTTTTATTTCTGGTTAGGGATTTTCCACTCTTTTCCATTTTTGGTAACTTTTTTTCACTCCCACTTTCTCACCATACTTCTGAGGGGCGTGAACTGCCCTCCCCACTTCTTCGTAGCAGCTTCTCATACTTACACTCTGGATGGGGGCGTCGACAGCCTTCTTCGTGCGTCACGTGATCACTCTCGGCCAGTGAGGTCTTGGTCGGGTATCTTTCCTCCTCCTTCGTGCGTCACGTGATCACCACTTGACCAATGATGTCTTAGTCGGGCGTGAACAATCCGCGGCTTTGTTTCGGAAAAAAAAATACCTTGCTTAACTAAAAAAAAATTAATTATCTCTTCTCTTTCCTTTTTCTTCCCTTCAAATCGCCGTTATCATTTCTCTAGCCACGAACGGATAATATGACAACTCTTTGTTCAACACGTGGCGTTTGTCAGGTAGTTTATCGCTAATTCATCAAGATGGTTGGTTTTCCCGACATGGCCTCAGAAAAGAATTATCCCCAAAAATTTCAGTCAGTCTGTCGTCTCCAAGGAAGAAAGAAAAACATTTCTGGTTCCCATTTATTTTCCTTCGGTACATGTGTCTGATAACATAATTTTATTATCGCAGGGCAAAGTTGTTTTGTTGAAAGGAATTCGGTCAGCGCTCTGCTTGTGTGGGATTTAATTTTTCATATCTGTCCAAAGTCCTTTTTTAGTGGCCTGTTTCTCGTTACTTATCGAAATAGCATTTTTACTTGAATTTTTCCTGGGCCAGTGGTCTAGCCATTCGTTTACGTACCTAGATAACATAGCCGTTATCAAAACACATCTGGTTCCTTCTTTCTTTTCCTTTTCTTTTTTTTTTACTCAGAAATTCCCTGTCATTCTAATGACACACTTTTTCACTTGTTACTTATCAATATTTTCATTGTCTCTTAGGCCATGTGTGTGGCTGTTTTATCACCTATGATCCGTCTCGCATTTCTTTCTGCCTTCTTTTCTTTCTCTTTCTTACTCTGCCTCGTAAATGGTGTCACACACCATAAGGAGATAATTGAGCCAACACACAAAACATGTGGTCCGAGAATTGCGTTTAAGCATGAAACAGACTGTCACCGCCGGATGTTGACCTTGATATCCAGTTTTATATTTACATACGCTGCATATAACATAACTTAAAAAATATATATATATATATATATATATATATATATATATATATAGCATGTAGAACTTTTAACTTTAAAGAAGAAAAAGAAGAAGATGATGATGATGATGATGATGATTGGGGGTGGTATACTTCCAAGTGTCTTCTTTCTGGGGGCTAAAACAGGAAGTTTTATCGACTTTTTTTCTATATTTAGAACCGTTCCTTTTATATGTAAATATAAGTTCTCCAATGTGTTACTACTTTAGGCTTTCTTGAGTTATTAAGAAAAAGCTTTTTTTCCTGATTTGTTTTTGTTGTGTGTGTGTGTGTGTGTGTGTGTGTGTGTGTGTGTGTGTGTGTGTGTGTGTGTGTAATCCAGTTTCATCGTTTTTCAAATATGTTATGGGGTCCACCCCTTTTTCATATAAGTGGACTCGACCAGAGTGTTACTGGGACTGCTGCCGTTAAATACCCACAGTCAGTCAGAATATACGAGAGAGAGAGATATTGGGAGAGTGAGAAGAGATTGTGATTGTGATTGTGATTGAGTTGGAGGTAGAGTAATAGTGTGAGGTAACCGCTTGTAGAAGTCAGTTACAAGCACGGAGACTCTAAAGAAGTCCTACTTCGAGACTATATCTATATATATATTATTATTACGACTAACCGCGTTCCTGGATTTACTAACAATATACCCATTGTATTATTGTGTAAATACATTTAATTTCTTATCTTTATTTCTTGCGTTTGTCATTCAGTGGAGACCGAATTTCATCTCGGAATCCACAACAAAATATCACGTCATCGCGTGTCCTGTATTGTATCTTCACGTGACAGTCCGACTTGTGTGATAATGTCTTGCATTTTCCTCCTGACTGTGCCTCAAATATTGTCAGCTGTGGATCTTTTGTCGTTAAATGTTTCTAGTACACCTTACTATGTAGACAGAATGTTATTGTTAAACATTTCTGTTTTACTTAAAACTATTTCTTTTGAAAACCCGTTCCTCGCAAAACCTTGTTTCGCAAATAATCTCTCCACAGTGTACCCAACAGTTGTCGATAGCGCCACAATTCAGTTTCTTCATTTGTCATTTCTACTACAAACATTGCAGACTTATTTTGATAACATCTTTTATCCCAATCTCCGAAAGCCAATTCCAATCACAAACTCTATCAACAGTCGCAACAGGATGAAAATATTCTTTGAAGTCTGGCTTTCAATCACATTCCGCATCACTTTTATTGTTTCTTTTCAAGAGAAAACTTTAATTTGCTTTTACAACAGTCTCTTATAAAAATGGATTTAACTTACTCTGAGTTAAAATTGCAGATGTTCATGTTTCAAGGATAGTCATTCTATGTCAATTTAATTTATTCATCGTATTTGCCAAACTACGAATCACCTTCTACAAATTTGGCTACTGCAGAATAAAACAAAATCATTCGAAATCAAGTCTGCATCTTATATTTCGATTCACATGAGTCACCTTCAAGGCTGTGAAAAGTTAAAGTGAAAAAATCAAAAGCATTTAAACGAAGTTAACTTTGGGGATATCCTGGCCGATAACATCAAGAAGTGACAAATCGACTAAGGTGAGACGCGAACGGGTATCATTTCTCAAATGATATGAAGTGGAAAGATTATATCGAATCTATTGCTAGGTCTTCTGCTAAGAAAGTTCACTGTGTCCGACTAAACAATTTCTCTCCTGAGACCTATTTTAAATAGTTTTAAGTCTACGATTCGCCCATGCTTTAAATATTGCTACTACATATGGTCAGATGCTCCTGCTCTATATTTAGAGATTCTTGAGGAAAATCCAAAGAAGAATAAACAATACTAGTGGTCATGACTTGGCATTTTGGGTTCAGTCAATTTCCGGCCGTCGTAATGTAGCTTCCCTGTGCCTTTTCTATAAATACTTTCATGGTAATTTTTCAAATGAGCTCTCCTGTATGGTACCTAGATTTTATGAATTTAAGCTCAGTACTCGATTGGCGGCAAGGTCTCATAAATTCACAGTTGAATTGGCTAGATATAACCGTAAGTTTTATTCTAACAGATTCTTTTCTCTCATTTCTCGCTCATGGAACTCTCTTCCGGGCCCATGCTTTCCAGCCAACTTTGATCTTCAAAAATTTAAATTCAGTGCCAATCGTTATCTACTGTCCTCTTAATTATTAGTCTTTTAGTGTTCTTGTTCCTTAGTAATGTTTCTTTGAGGAGTCCGAAAGCGAATATTTAACCTCTCAATTACTCATCTGTGCATGACAAAAATGGATGGTAAAAAGTCGAACTTTGAAAAGAGCCAATTAAAGACAAAAAGTTGAGGAGATCCATGATCGTTCATGTTCTTAAATGACACGTTATATAAAATTTTTTTCAGGGATTTAATTGATTTATTAACACATATACTTCGTGAAAGCATTAGCATTGTTAAGGAACAACATCACCTGAAATTAAGAAAAAAAAGAAGATTAGATCCATTTTATAACAGTAAAAAAAAATGACAGCTTCTGCAGACACAATTTTAAATTAGAATTGTTCAGTCTCTCAGGAAAATGACTGATTTTCAGAGTTCATAGTATAAGTTTCATTATTTACATTATTCGGACTATTGTCCTCATCTTTGTCGCCATATTTATCACAACGTTTCGGCCGTTGTACGCTCCGGCCTTCTTCAGGTGGTTGGAATTTCGAACTGAACCCTTTATTTCGCTCACTGGGGTAGACTGTTCTAGTTCCACGTGCCATGTTTGATGGATGTCAGTTATCAGTTATCTCCTGCTAATTTTCCCTCTGAAATTTCTCCACTGCCTTAACCGGGTATTGAACTCACACTCTTTGGGTCCTGTCACTGGATCTAACCAACGCCTTTATCCACTGTGTCATGTGTCCTTGAAGTTTCAGTAATAAAAAATCCTTGTTGTTATGTATTTGGAGTGGTAGTAGGAATGACTTACTGGTTGCTGAAATATCTATACTCCAAACCAGTTCTGACAGTTGTTGAGAAAGAAAGGCTATTTTTCAGTGCGCCCATATCGCTACGGAATATGTTTGATACTCTTGCTGTATATTACGAGATTCTTTCAAACAGATTCAAAGAAAGATCTGTAATATAAGCGATGCTGGTCTGGCTTTTCGACTTCAGTCACTTTCTCATCTACCTGGCGAGAAGAATTCAACACACAGAGGGTATCCACTGATTTATTCAAATCTTTTTCAATAAATCTAAAATTTGTCCGCTCATTGAATACTGCTGCCATATCTGGTCTGTTGCTCCTGTTATTCATCTCGCGATTCTTGACAAAATCCAAAGACTATTCTGTTTTTTAATCGACCCCAACCTGGCATATCGACTTCAGTCACTTTCTCACCGATGTGTCGTGGTTCCCCTCTGTCTTTTCTAAAATATTTTCATGGAAACAGTTCTGATGAGCTTTTTACCCTTTTCTCCCGACTACATGCATTTAAGCCTGCTACTATATTGGCAGTTAGGTCTCGCCGTTTTACTGTTGGACGAGATAGATACAACCGGCACTTCTATTCTAACAGTTACTTTTCTCGTACTTACTTACTTGTCACCTACAATCTTCAAAGTTGATTTCGGCAATACACAAGCCCCCGCGGCACTTTCCATTTTGTATCACGCCTCATAATCTGGGGCAATAAAACCAGCCCCCTCCCGAAGCAGAAGGACTTCCTGTGAGAAACTTCAATAGGGCTTGGGCTTAATATTCTTTAAACTTCCCCGTATAGGCATTCGCCTGCGTCAGGTAAGCTAATTAGAGACAAAGTGGATTTTCTGCATAATTTCTGTCTATTTATTTGCTGGTAGTTTTGAAAACATCCTCTGGGAATTATGGATTACTGGGTGTTTTCAATAGTCAATAAATTAGTTAATATATCAAGTGAACTGTTTTCTACTACGTCCAAACTTAGTCGTAATGTCTATCGATGTGCTAGCAAAGGTTATCACACAGTATGGTGAAATGTTTTCTCACCAAAGTACGGATAGCTATCCACTAATTTAATAAATTGTAAATTAAATAAAAATATACAGATATAAAAAAAAAAGAATTCTTTTCTATCTGCCAAGATAGGTTCAGGGTCACCGCTTCTCTTCCGACAATAAGTGAACCTTAAGTCCTTTCTTATCTAATTCTTTTGCGCTGCAGCCGAGTCATGTCCAACTTACATATTTATGTACTTAATATCTTAGCGAGATCTCGTTTAGCGAGATCTCGTTTGGCGAGATTTGTCAAGGTGATTTTTTTATTCTACTCTACTATTCAGTAATTTAAAAGAAATGTTTATTTTTATAAGCTTTATTTCTACTTAATGTTTTTGATATAATGGAATATGCATACACCTGTGTTCCCCCACACTGGAATATGATTGGCTGGTGTCCGTCATAAATACAGACGGACGTGTAGCAGAGTCAAGGCTACGCCAGAAGCTAAGTCTATAACGACGCCCATTGGACTACGCCATTGATCTACACTTCTTACCTGCGACTACGACGCGTACCAGTCGATTACTGCTACCGTATTCTACTTGGTTATAGTAGCCAAAACCACTTAGCTACTTTCCGGGACATATCAGTTTTATCTACGGGGGGGGGTCCGAAAAATTTGTTTTTTTCCCCAAACTATTTGAATTAGCAAGCAAAATATACAGAGTGTTATGGGTAAATCTGCGCCACTTTATATTCTTAATTTTACGCATGCGCATTCTGAGTTTTTTTTTTTTAATGTTTCCGACTGCACAGTCTAGTAGGGCCTGTTAGTCACCGTTTAAAAAAAAAAAAAAAAGCACAATGACGCAATTCACTCGCCCAAACATTTGGAAACGGCATGCTGTACTGCTTGGCATTCTCGCCGGAAGCTTCAATACGAATATTTCAGAGTGTTTGCGTGTCAATCTGAGGACAGTGCAGAGTTGCATGATATATCCAGTCAACATCATGGTGTTTGGAGTGATCACTAGTGATGGTGGCGTTATGCCTCCATTCATCTCCTCACACATCTTCAGAATCAACACGGAAGCCTACATGGAGTGTCTCCAGAAATTTGTGCTCTCCTGGGTCAAGAGGGTGGCTACGGGAAGATATTATGCCTGGAAATAGGACTCTACACCATGCCACACAAGCAGGAGAACATAGTCATGGCTGTCAATTTCTGCGACTACTTTACCACTTATATCTGGCCATCTAACTCCCCAGACTGAAACCCCCTTGATTATTACGTGTGGGGCACAGTTTAGCGAGAGACCAACAAAACTCTTTGTAACACCAAAGATGAACCTAAGGCAAGAATTATGGCAGCATTCACCAACTTAAACAAGGAGACAGTCCATAAGATTTGCAGGAGATTCTGAAGTCGTCTCGAGGCTGTGGTTGAAGCCAATGGCGATTTTATTGAATAAATTTACTCTTTAGTATTTCAAGATATTTTTATGTAATTTTGGTAAATATATTTGTAAAAATAAGATGTCAGTGTTATTTTCATTTTTGAGTAATTTAAAAGACAATTTAGCCATTGTACCCTGTATTAACCGTAGTGTTTTTTGTTAGTTTTTTTTTTTTTTGCAGTTCTATTTTTCTTATGTATTTTATTTATTTAGATAGTTTTTGAAATCTGACTTAATTTTATGCCTGTTCAGATATATGACAATAGAGTGTCAGGTAGACAGATATGTGCTTTTACGACACCTGTTGCTATACGCTCGCCCCCGATGTCGTTAATTTGACCAAAAATGCTATCCAACAACTTAGGACGTTGTATCGCAGTCACCGTATTCCCCTGGTTTCTACACCTTCAGATTATCATTTTTGGTCGTTTTCCAACAGTCTGCGGGGCGTTCCTTTCAATAATGACGTTGAGCTGAAAACGTGCCTCGATGGATTCTTCAAGCCAACACCCGGTAATTTCTATTACCAAGGTATTGACAGGCTGCTGGATCGTTGGCAAGAAGTCATAAATATTGAATGTGAATATATTATTGACTGATTTACTAAAATTGTTATTGAATAATAAGATTATAATAAACAGAAAGAAAAAAAAAACAAATTTATCTGATAATTCAATAGTTTATAATAATTAACTTTAAAAGGTTGGTTCACTGTGTCGTGCCAAAGGTTTTTTTTTTTTTTTTTTTTTGTCAGAATCCATCTTGCACATTTATAAATCTACCATTCGCCCGTGCATAGAATACTGTTGCCATATCCGGTCCTCCTTCTGTTCAGTTCGAGATTCTTCACGAAATCTAAAAAAAGGGTCTGTAATGTAATCGATCTTGACTAGTGATCTCGGCTTCAGTCACTTTCTCACCGAAGTAACGTGGTTTGTCTTTTCTAGAACTATTTTCATTGCAATTGCTCTGGTACCTCGATTACATGAATTTAAGCGTGCTAGTAGATGGTTAACTGGGTCTCAACGTTTTCCTGTTGAACTAGCTAGGTGCAATCGCCACTTCTACTCAAACAGTTTCTTTTCTCGCCTTTAGAAATCCCTTCCGATTTCTTGCTTCCCTGCCAACTACAATCGTCAAAAATGTAAGTGTTACGTCAGTCGTTATCTTCCGTTTTCTTTAACACTTTTTCTTTCTGTCAGTTCCGCAATCCTTCTTATTCCCAGACTTCTCATTCCCTTTGACATTGACGATTTGTTTATAAGATCCTACAGTCTAGTGTCATTATCGCCTTGATTAGGGGTGAAACCTTTAAAAATAAAATATATTCAAAAATAAAGATTCATTTTAATCCGACGACAAGAGAATATGAGAAAAATGATGTTTTTTCTATATATTGAAATAATTTTCATTAACGATCCTATTTTTTATTTCACATAGAAAATCATTTCACCTCAAGCAGGGCGATAGAGCCCCTAAGACTCATTTATCTGACAACCCAATATAAAATATAGGTAAAACGTTCTTTTTGATCTATTTTTCATATAGTTACTTTGTCATGATAATAGCCTAGTAGAGTCGTTTTCTACTGGGGCGGTTAGTCAATCCCTGTCGCAGAAGCCTGCTCAGACACGAGTGTTTGTTCAACGCCCACAAAGCCCGCATGTGGTCTATACTGCAACTATGTGGAACAGGCTTTAATTGCAGTTTCTGAGAGAACGCGTGTTATCTGTCAGGATCAGAAGATTTGTACAACGTCAGTGCGCTGATACCCTCGGTCACGATGACTAGTGACTTTGTGCTCGCACAACCATCGACATCTTCCGAAGAGCTACGCCTACCCAATTTCACTCACAAGACTTAGGCCAACCCGTGGTATTGTTTTCAGACACTTCTAAAGCTTCTCCAATCTGGGATCGTCTCTCGAGACTGATAACATAAAAAAAAACTTTCTAGTGAGATTCGAACGCGGGTCGGAGAGCAAACCGGCACCCGCCATCTTGTCAGGATAAATCTCTCGTTTCTGTATTATTTTAACGCTCGTCATTTTTTTTTTTTTCTAATTATTCCAGACCCAGTTCTTGTGTCATAAACACTTAATTAGTCAACATCACATTCTATTTAATTTCATTATAGTATAAGATGCTTCTATAAGAACAATCCCTGCTACTATAGTATGATATCTACCGTAAATGACCAAGCACTCATTATTACTGGACAATGCTCAGGGAAAAAGATGACCCGCTTATTGTTTTTTCTTTTTTTTGGGGGGGGGTGTTAAGGACACCAAATCAGTTTACGAACATTCAATAGGCCAGTTGTGTGCCATATGTGATACACTCTTGGGCGATCGTGTATCTTTCGATAAATGATTGACGAGACTTTTTTTCCCGCAGTAGGTTGCCATTTATTTCTGCAGTAGACAGATTGTCAAACAAGTCTAAATAACTCAGTCTGTCCTGCCATTCAGCCCAAAGCTTGGTGGAGAAGAGATGGATTCATACCATTCCCAAGGGTAATTAACTGCATTATAGTGTGGGACGCTGCAATAAGAAAACTCCGTGCTACTATAGTGTAATATCTAACGAACTCGAATTTAAACTCGGCTCTCCGAGCTGATTTCCATTACACCACGACGTAGGCAATCATGGCTATTCACCTCTCTCTATCCTTTGCAGTTCTCAACAAGTTCCTACCCTCTGCTTCCTCCCCCAGTCCACATTCTGTCATCCACTTGCTTAAGCCCGCCAGGTATGTCATACGTTGTTTTCACTTGTCTTTCTTTCCCTCTATCGTTCCCGTGAGTATCAGATTCTCCAGACCCTCCTTCCTCATTACGTGTCCTAGAAACTTCAGCTGCCTCTTCCTGATATTAAGTATATGCTTCCTCCTTGTTTACAACCTCTCTAAGACCTCCTCGTTGCTCACACGCTCGGCCCATGATGTCCTTAGCTTAAATCTTCGCATAGTGATTTTAATGTTTGTAAAGAATACTGAACTGTTACGTGGCATCTATCCCTTTTTACGGCAGAGAATGTTAGACGATTTCCTCAAAGATGAAGAAGAGACTCGAGGCGACAGAGATGTGGCTCTATAGAAGGATGTTAAGGATATCATGGGCCGAGCGTGTGAACAACGATGAGGTCTTAGAGAGGTTACAAACAAGGAGGAAGCTTATACTTAACATCAGGAAGGGGCAGCTGAAGTTTCCTGGGACCTATAATGAGGAAGGAGGGCCTAGAGAATCTGATACTCACGGATCGAATAGAGGGAAAAAGAGGAAAAAGGAAAACAATGCGTGACATACCTGGCAGGATTAAGCAAATGGATGACAGAACGTGGTCTGGGGGAGGAAGCAGAGGGAAGGAACTTGTTGAGAGCTGCAAGGGATAGAGGGAGGTGGAGAGCCATGATCGCCTACGTCCTGAAAGGACATGGCACATAAAAAAAAGCATACGCGTTGTGGTGCAATGGAAATCTGCTCGGAGATCAGAGTTTAAATTCGAGTTCGTTATATTCACTAAGTTCAAATTCAAGTTCGTTAGATTTCATACTATATTAACACCTAACACTCGGATTGTCACCATGAAATAGAAATGGAATGGAATAGGTCTAGCTATAAAAAGATACAGGGGTCAGATGTAAAACAGCGGCAAACAGCGTGATAAAGATCAAAGCGAAAGACATGTCAAAACAATAACATGGAACACTGTTATAGAACTGTAAAAAAATGTAATAACTTTAAGTTATATTACTGAAAAAAATAACTCATTTATGCACTCGGACCGGCTCAAAAACTTAATTTTTTTTATTCAATTCTATTTATTTAATTTTTTATATTAGCCAATCAGCGACGTCATATGAGACGCGCGGCTCCTTTTCAGACAATAAAGCTTTGTTCATTTGCTACGAGATTTTAGCGAATCACTTCAGAATATGATCAAAAATGTTTTCCTTCCATAAAATGGATATTTGAAAATTGGGAAAATATTTATTAACCAATAAACTTATGCGATTAACAAATCTATTTTTTTTTCTGGGGCCGATCTTTCGTTATAAAAGCGATTAATTTTTGTTCGCTAATTAGTTTTTCAATTAACCTTTGAGAAGGGGTCGTTCGTTCGTCATACAAAAACTGAAATTCTCACATTTAATTAATTACTCAAATGTTCGCATATTTATTCAAGTATATTATATTACAAAAAAAAGTCTTAGCGATATTGACACATAAAAAACATGCGGGTGCAGTAATTTGTCAAAAACATAAACTAGTATTAAGAGAGTTCACTACATATTTAGCGGCCGACTGGTACAAATTATACGCATACATAAAATAACCTAAAATGTTTGACACATATTCTCAAATGTAAACGCATTCAGTTTCTTCTACACTAAGACAATTTATTCGCCGACAACATAAAATATTTTGTGTGAAGTTGTTTCGCAAAGAATCTTTGTAATACATTTCTTTCTTTGAAAGAAAAATAATACTCAGTTAAATAAATAAATATTTAATTTTGTAGAGCCCTGTTGAAAATCACTTATTTCTTCATTTTACCACGCATATTCCTTCACATGTAGAGGTCAGATGTGACACGGTAGCAAACAGCGGGATAAAGGTCAAAGCGAGAGAAACGTCAAAATAATAACATAATAAAAGCGATTCTCAAACCGTCTACATAGATCGGGAGACTGGAATCGAATGCAAACGGACAGTCGGACTGCGACAGACAGAAAGAGCGAACACTTGGACCATGGGCGGAGGAGAAGGAGGAGGAGGTGTAGAAAAAGAAGAAGATCAATAGGCAATGGTGATTTCTCTCAGTCCGTTTTACATACGGGCAAAAACACCGGCTCCATCCATCCTGCATCGACAGAAAAAGGCCGCGTAAACATTCGTCCGGTCAGTTCGGCAGACAATATCGACACCTGACGGTCTCCACTTCTTCAGCACCCAGACGAGACGCCTACGCTAATAAGCTATTACAAAACAAGGACCTAGTCGCAGGACGCCCGCCATCCACCCAGGAAACGTCTCGTTTGAATCCGTTTCTTTATTGACACAGTCAGTCCTAACAAAGAGCGACAAACACGGCCACAATCCATAACCTTCGGTAACCAGAAGCGTACTATGCAACAATCTTCTCATCCAATGATTTATAGCGAAATCAATAGTGTCTTGATTTTATATACTGTCTTATTTAAGAATATGAACAATCATGGCTCTCCTCAGCCTCCAGCCTTCATACATCTAAAACAAAAAAAGCTTAACTTTTTACCATTCTTCTTTGTCATCCATTTAGGCACGGATGAGTGTTTTTAATCATTATACCAATAAAAAACTGTATGAACACAAGTCACAAGGTGTTACTAAGGATCGAAAACAATAGTAGATTAATCAAGAAGAAAGTGGATATCGATTGACACTGTATTTAAATTTGTGAAGATCGAAGTTGGCTTGAATGGAGTGGGAAGAGACCACCAGCGAGAATTACGAGAAAAGAAACTGTCAGCATTGAATTTACGGTCACATCTAGCCAATTCAACTGCAAATTGGTGAAGCCTTGCTACCAATCTAGTACTGTGCTTAAATTAATAAAATCTAGCAAGGCTCACTAATATGTATGGTACTACATGTCACATTTCAGGTTAATTGCTAACAGGCGTATTTGGTTTGTAGTCAATTTATGTCTGTTTTATTTAAAACTAGCAGTAGAGCCCGGCGTTACCCGGGGATGTAACAGTAAGAGATAGATCAAGTATCGACCATCATAAAGACTGAAAAATAAAATTGACAAAGATTATTGTTTAAGGTTGACGGACACGCATGTCTTAATTATTTTTTTTTTTTTTTTTTACGAATTGGTCAAACCCAAACTCAAACAAAAACATTGTTTTCAATCGTTATGAGTCTACCGATTGAATAGAATTTTATTATAAACAATTGTCTTGTAAATGGAATTTTTAAAGTATTCTGAATGTAAAAACAAAGAAAAGAGTGTGCAAGCTAATAAGAAACACTACCTGCCAAAAAAAAGTGAAGTTTTGTTGAAATCGGTTGAAAAATGTAGGAAATCCGATCGTATATATAAACGAACACAGTTGTTCCCCTATCATTAATGCCTCTTAATCGTATTTTCAAATTGATTTCGTGCAAAAACAATTGTGTTTTTCCAATTTTTGGTGCTGTCAGAACCACCGCAAGGTAATTTTACGTAGTCCTGTGAAGTTTTGTTGAAATCGGTTGAAAAATGTAGGAAATCAGATCCAATATATAAACGTACACACACACACACACACACACACATACAATCTGCGTTTTATAATAAGTAAGATATGTTAAAACCGCCCCAAAATACACAGGTTGTTTTTTTTTCTTTTTAAACAGAAAATAGTAATAAAAGATTGTAAACAAACAAAAAAGTTATGAAAGAAATAAACAGTAATGCAAAATAAATAAAAGTAAAAAAAACATACCAACAGTTTCTCTATGAATCAATTTTCCTTTGACCTTTGCCTCTTTTCAAAACATTCTACAATATTTTTCGTATTTCATCCGATGAAAAGTTTCGTTTGTTGTTGTAAAATATATTCACAACAATTTTTTCTCCAAAGTGAATTCTTTTTCAGTGTGTTGTTCAGAAGTAATACCATATTTTGGAGAATAAGTTTCCAAACTTATTTCAGTAGACTCTCTTTAGTTGATTCCTTGTTTTAAAATAAATTTATCTGCATAGTCATATATAGCAAAACCAGTATAAACTATCTCTGCTATTTGGCTAAATGGAACCGTAAGACATTCTTGAGAATTAAGTCAAACTACTGCTTCTCTGTAGCATCATCACTATCATTGCCTACCATGACCAGGAAACAAACTTCAGATTGGAAACGTTTATTTTTTTTTTAATTTTCTCTTATAAAGAAAAAAGATGGTAATAGAAATTTCCCCAGAAAGCATAATGTATTAGTTCTGCAGAAAATGAAGGACGACCTCTTCGTTGGTAATGGTTTTGTTTTGTTTTTGGTGTTTTTTTTTTTTTTTTTTTTTTGTAATTCTTTTAGAATTGAGTATGGTTGTTCTTCTGCCACGTTTGGACAATTATCTAACATGCTAAATCTTGTGAGTTTAGCATTATGTTCCGCAGTAACGGTATAAGTGTTCCATCGCTCTGGAAGCTGGACGTGAAGGTTTTGGTCAATGCGAATATATTCTTTTATAGATGGAAAATATGTTTCAGAATCAAAGTCTATTCTATAAATTAGAATATAATCTTCCTTTTTTTAATTCCAAACCATTAGGACAAAATATTGCTTCTTTCAACTGAGTAAAATCTTTTATCGTATCAGCTGAAAAAAAAATCATGTAATTCTTCCGTTTGAACCAATCGTAGTTTTGAAGGCTTTCTGAATTCCCTTGTATTCGACAAAAGAGATGTTTTCTTTATATTTTTTTTCGGAATGTATTATAGCTAGTGGATATAAATCCCAATTCAGTTTCTTTTGTTTTACATTCAAAATAAATTACCTCTTTAAAATGTTTTATACAGAGAACTGATTTTGTTCGTAGGGAACCAATCAATATGTTTAACGAATTTTATCCATTTTTCTACGAGGTCGGATTTTCCAAGAGGAAAAGAAAATGTCGATATTTTCACTGTCAGTAACATACCCACTAGAACAGACAAACGCAACAAATTTACCTAATAGCGTTCATTGGAAAATTATACGCATTTTAAAAGCGAGGTAACGCACAGCCGTTTATAATTCATGGATTCGTTAAAAAAAAGGTGTAAATATGCATTTTAGTGATCACATCCTATCTTGGGAATTTACATAACGTCTGATAAATTCTACGTAATTGTACGTTGTTAATTTAAGTTCTTAGTATTCAATTTTTAATGTTACCTCACTTTTAGATTAGCAATTTTCGAAGCGGCATTCATTTTTTTTTTGTTTACATTACATTGACCTGTTAGAATTCAGCTTGTTATGTGACATGTGAGGCCGTATAATATTAGTCGACCATGAGGGTAGATACCATACAGACGAACTAATCAGAAAAACTAACATGAAAGTATTTATAGAAAGGGCTCAGGGATGTTACACTATGACGGTGGGAAAGTGACTGAAGCTGAGATTATAGGTCATGATCACTAGTATTAATGATTCCTCTTAAGATTTTTATCAAGAATCTCTAAATATACAGCAGGAGCACTGGTTCATATGTGGTAGCAATATTTAAAGCTTAGACGAATGGTAGACTTATAAATATATAACATTGATTCTGATGACAAAATTGTATAATTCGACACTGAACTAACATTCTTAGCAGCAGACTTTACAATGGATTCAATATAATCTTTCCACTTCATGTTAGCTTAGAAAGGATACCCGGCTACGCATCTCACTGTAGTCGATTTGTCTTTTCTTGGTGTCATTGGTCAGGTCATCCCAAAAGTTAGCTATGTAAAACCGCTTTTGATTTTCATTTTTCCACTTAATTTTTCACAGCCTTGAAGATGACTGTGCGAATCGAAATCTTAACTTTTTCACATTTGCCTTGAAAATGATGACTAAATTCAATTGCCATAAAATATCTATCCTTTTTAGAATCGAAATATATATATATATATGTTGAATTTTCTCTAATAAAGAAAATGATGGTATTTCGGAATTTCGTTTGGTACAGAATGAGATTTAATGTATTAGTTCTGCAGAAAAAACGATGATTTTGTTAAAATTGTTTCAATTATCTATTTATTTATATTTATTTATTTTTGAATAACAATTAAGTATGTTTAGCATTATGTTTTGGACAAAACCTAAATCTTGTGAGTTTAGCATTATGTTCATGTAGAAACCACTGCGGTAACGGTATAAGTGTTCCATCGCACTGGACGAGAAGGTTTTGTCCAATGCAAATACAATATTTTATAGATGGAAAATGTGTTTCAGGATCAAAGACTATTCTATAAATTAGAATATAATCTTCCTTTTTTTTAAATTTAAAACCATCTCATCTCATCAGACGATTGTAAATTACTGGCAAGTGAACGATTTATTCAGATTTAAAAACAAAATACAATCTCTTTTTACGAAAAGAAAAAGAAAAGAGAGGTTTATAAGGTTATAATGTTTATCGATGTAATATCTTAAAATAAAGAATATTGCTCTACTTTGTATTGAGCTCTTTTTAAATTAAATGTTACGAACGTTGGAATTCGTTCTCATCTTACCTGTATAAATATATATAAGGGAAGAAGTTTTATAAAATTAAATCCGGATATTAACCTTATGACATTAAAATAAGGTTATATATATATATATATATATATATATATATATATATAATGTATATTATATATATATATATATATATATATATATATATATATATATATATATATATATGGTGGAGTAGAATTATCCCCACGTCTGACCGCTGAGAGAACTCGAGGCAGTTTAATTTTGCACGTTTCGGGGTATTAAAACTATTGATCACCAGACTAACACCATTTTCAATGATAATTTGACTGTTCTGGCACGACAAGTGGAAATTGGGAAATTTATATTTTGAAAGTTTCACTGTAAATTCAAAAAAAAAATGTCAGCGTATATATGATTATATATATTATATATATATATAAATATATATATTGTTCCCGACCAGACTAAATCTATAAAGTGATTTATATTAATAAATTGTTCACATTTGTTTTAATATATCCGTTAGATAGATAGATAGATAGATTTGTTTAATGAAATCCTATGGTTCTGTAGTCATCATTAAGTGGAAATTGATAAATTTATATTTTGAAAGTGTTCATAGATTTGTTTAATTCACTGTAATCATTAAAGTGAATGAAAGTTTTGATGGATTTGTTTAATAAATTATATCCGTTATATATGCAATCATTAGAGTGAATGAAATTGTTCATGGATTTGTTTAATAAATCCTATCCGTTATATATGCAATCATTAGAGTGAATGAAATTGTTCATGGATTTGTTTAATAAATCCTATACGTTATATATGTAATCATTAGAGCGAATAAAAATGTTGATGGATTATTTTAATAAATCCT
Organism: Acanthosepion pharaonis; assembly: GCA_903632075.3. Lineage (NCBI taxonomy): Eukaryota > Metazoa > Mollusca > Cephalopoda > Sepiida > Sepiidae > Acanthosepion > Acanthosepion pharaonis. The sequence continues at coordinate 132,962 of CAHIKZ030000751.1, read as the reverse complement.
ATCCGTTGTAATCATTAGAGTGAATGAAAGTTTCAATAGATTTGTTTAATAATTCCTATCCCTTATACATGTAAACAAAGTGGATGTCAGTTTTGAAGGATTTGTTTAATAAATCCTTTCCGGTATATATGTAATGATTATAGTGAATTAAATTTTTCATGGATTTTTTTAATAAATCCTCTCCGATATATATGTAATCACTTAGAGTAAATGAAAATTTTGATGGATTTATTAAACAAATCCTATCTCTTATATATATAATCATTAAACTGAGTGAAAATTTTGATGAATTTGTTTAAAAAATCCTATCCGTTATATATGCCATCATTAGAGTGGTTGAAATATATATATATTTTTATATATTTTTAATCTCCTTCAGTTGAAAAATTTCAAACTGTAAATGTCCGATGTTAGCAAAAACTTTTATCCTTGAATTAATGTATTTAAAAAATGTTTAAAATCAGTCAAATGTGAACACTTGTGGGAGTCATCGTTTACTTCCAAGCAAATATTTGGCAGACATTATACACAGTGTGTGTCAATTATTTGAGAACAATATACGGAATACGCAATATATTTTCATATGCACAGTACTCAGTCGAAAGTGCTCAATATCAGCGATAGAGCTAACATATTCAGTTGTGTAGATAGGAGTTTGTGACTCTGTGTTTCACGCTTTTGCGATCATCAGACATACAACTGAATATATATATATATATATATATATATATATATAAAGAATAATCACACATAAAATTAATCAGAAGTATCAATGCGATTATTGGCGACATCCATCGCTAGAAAACATAATATATGCATTAAAATCCTGTTCATCCATAGTGCGAGTTTTGATCCTGAAGAAAAACTTGTTGTCTGTAGTTTTCAGTTTATTTGATGTTAAAATGCTAGTACTTACGGACAGTCTTCCATCCATCATCAGGCATGTGTTTTTTTTTCCTTATAAAATCAAAAACTTGAGACGATATACCTGTATGTCAACCGAAAGATGTTTTTTGAATACTTCTGATTAATTCTATGTGTGATTATTCTTGTATGTAAAATCATATGTTGCCTATGTTTTTTTATATATATATATATATATATATATATTAAAGGTAATAAATCCGTTAGTATATAATCTAAGTGGATCCTAGTAATATAAAATATTAAAACTGACCCCCAAAATGGCTCAATATATTTATTATTACATAAATTAATACACAATAAAATCCCCAATCAACTCATATGGAGAGTAAGCTTATTTCGACCGATGAGAATATAATTCGTCAGTCTTATCAACCCCGGTATAGACTGAGATTGCATCGGAAATAGAAATTTACCTGTGAAAGCTAGACAAAAAAAAAAAAAACGTCGAAAAACTAAAACAGAATTTATGCATTCCAATGTTTCAGTCAGAAGAAATTCACGAGAGGTTGATCAGGAAGGGTTGAAGGTATTTGTCTGAAAGGGAAGAGGTTTTATAAAATTAAACCTGGATATTAACCTTATGATATTAAAATGGGGTTATATGGAGAAAGAAATGTTAAATTAAAACTAAGAGAGGAATAAAAAGGGGTTAAAAAACTTTAATTTATATAGATAAAGTTATATTTAAAATACAAAGTCATACTTAAAAGTCATATTCGAAAAATAATTTTTGAAAGTATTTGTGATTATTTTGATATTATTTAGATGGGATCGGTTGTTCTGAATAGATGACGTGACGAATTTAGTCGGTAGTATTATGTATTTGTTCTCATATAATTTATTATCACGGATGATATTATTTTTGTTGCTGGTGTTAGCATAAACAGAAAATGCATCCGCTGTCTAAAATAAACAGGACGCGCAGGAATCCTGAGTCTAGAATAAACAGGGCGCGCAGGTGTCTTAAGCGGAAGGAAATGCATGCTCTTTGGGAACATACTGGAAGAGGCGTGGCAGCACAAATTTGCGTAGATGACATACCGGAAGAAGACGTAGCCACGTGAAATTTAGTAGGTGTTATTTAACTGGTCCGATTCTTGATCTGAACAGAGAGGCTGAGCGATTCTTCATCTGAATAGAGAGGCTGGCCGATTCTTCATCTGAATAGAGGCTGAGCGATTCTTCATCTGAACAGAGAGGCTGACCAATTCTTCATCTGAACAGAGAGACTGTCCGATTCTTCATCTGAACAGAGAGGCTGAGCGATTCTTCATCTGAACAGAGAGACTGTCCGATTCTTCATCTGAACAGAGGCTGAGCGATTCTTCATCTGAACACAGAGACTGACCGATTCTTCATCTGAACAGAGAGGCTGACTGATTCTTCATCTGAACAGAGAGGCTGACTGATTCTTCCTCTGAACAGAGAGGCTGACTGATTCTTCCTCTGAACAGATAGACTGTCCGATTCTTCCTCTGAACAGAGACACTGACCGATTCTTTATCTTAAAATAGATGCTGACTGATTCTTCATCTGAACAGAGAGGCTGAGCGATTCTTCATCTGGACAGAGAGGCTGAGCGATTCTTCATCTGAACAGAGAGGCTGACCGATTCTTCATCTGGACAGAGAGGCTGAGCGATTCTTCATCTGAACAGAGAGGCTGACCGATTCTTCATCTGGACAGAGAGGCTGAGCGATTCTTCATCTGACAGAGAGGCTGACTGATTTTCATCTGACAGAGAGGCTGAGCGATTCTTCATCTGGACAGAGAGGCTGAGCGATTCTTCATCTGAACAGAGAGGCTGACCGATTCTTCATCTGGACAGAGAGGCTGACCGATTCTTCATCTGGACAGAGAGGCTGAGCGATTCTTCATCTGGACAGAGAGGCTGAGCGATTCTTCATCTGGACAGAGAGGCTGACCGATTCTTCATCTGGACAGAGAGGCTTCGGTTCTTCTCTGTGATTCTCTCTGATTCTACCAATTCGCCGCAACTCGAACAATAAAACATTTATATATTTTTATATATAAGTGTTCGTCGCCTTATTTGAGCCCAGCAGCAATATACTACATTAACATTGAAGAGATATTGTGTTTTAAAGAAATGCTAGAAGCAGGACGCACTCCATATCCACGTTTGGTAAATACGAATATAGACTTTACTTACAAAGTGGCGACGATGCAGATGCCAATGTTTTGTTTGTAGGACAGGCTAAAAATTAAATTCATACCTTTCCCAACGATATTTGCACGTAAGTGAACATAACGAACCCGACTGGAATTGGAACTCGGCACACCGATTTTCAATTCCGTGCCGTTATCCAATACACCACCGGCAAATTCAAGTAGCGGGTATTCCGAAACGGTCACCCATCTCGGTACTGACCAGGCTTTAACTTCGGTGATCGTTCGAGAACCGATGTTTCAAACGATATGGCCGTAAGCCTACAGGGTCATAAAAAGCGGCATAGTCGGCGCCAAGTATTTCAGAAGCACTATCACATTTATTTGGAAAGAATTGCGGAGGTGTGAGGCATTTGTTATAGGCGGGATTTGTTGCCAGAGGTCGTGAAAGTCTCTCGCATCGTCTCTTGTCAGCTTAAAGCATAGGCGACGCGAAGATATTTTCACCCGATTCGGCAAACAAAACCGCTAACATTAAGCAACGTGCGCTTTGATTAATGTTTTTCGACAATGCTGTATATTGAGCCGGGGCCAAACGAAACACTGGAATCGTGTTTAATGCCCAACTAGAACTAACTTTTTTTCAGATCAGAAATGACTTTGATAATAGTCTCGCTTGAACGTACATTTCTTATTTTCACATTTACCTGATAGAATCTGATTTTGTCTCTTAACGCAGGGCGAAACACTCGATTTTCCGTCACAGCAAAAAACAAGCCCGGTTATCCTTTCCACCGGATCTATGGTCATATCTTAATCTGACTAGGCAAACGTTAGTTATCACCCTTTCACTGGCGACACTAGGTGACATCATATTTGTAAAGTTTAGAAAAGGCCAAATATCAAATATATATATATATGTGTGTGTGTATGTGTGTATATATATATATATATATATATATATATATATATATATATATATATATAAAAAAAACATTAGGCAGCATATAATTTACATAAAAAGAAATAATCACACATAGAATCAATCAGAAGAATTAATGCGATTATTGGCGACATCCATCGCTTGAAAACATAATATATGCATTAAAATACTGTTAATCCATAGTGCGAGTTGATCCTCGTCGATAAACTTGTTGTCTGTAGTTTTCAGTTTATTTGATGTTAAAATGCTAGTACTTACGTATAGTCCTCTATTCATCATCAGGCATGTGTTTTTTTCCTTATAAAATCAAAAACTTGAGACGATATACCTGTATGTCGACCGAAAGATGTTTTTGAATATCTGCTATTATTGACGGTTGTGTAAGATCTCGAAACGTGCAAAGACGCAACGCTAAGTTTTTCAAAATTTTAAGTGAGAATTTTATTTAAATATTTCTTGTGATGTGTTAAATCCACGTATTCTATTTTTACAAGTGTATTCAGTTTTATTCGTAAGTACTAGCATTGTACTAGCTAAACATTACATCGCCTCGAAATGCCCAATATATATATATATATATATATATATATATATATGTGTGTGTGTGTGTGTGTGTGTGTGTGTGTGTGTGTGTGTGTAGGGAAAAGACAATAGGAAAACTAGTTTTAACTGTCGCGTTTCGTCCAATGTGGACTTTTTCAAGGCAAAAAACAAAATGAATTTATTGAAACAAAATATCTAGAAACAACAAAGAAAATGTCGTTTGCAACTACAAGAATTTAGAAACGCTATTGTATATTAATATGTTCAACTGAAAAATTACGTCAATTACTTTCTGATTGAAGAGAATATTTTCACATGTAGAAATATTGCTTTATTTTTGTGCTCACGGTTTCAACTGTTTTCTTTTGAATTCTTGATACATTTGTTGTGTACGTTGGCCTGGGAGAGTAGTGATTCTGTTTGGGGAAAAACCTGGGCATAGATTAATATTTGGATAATATTCAATGGTATCACTCTCAAGGATTTCCTTCTGAGTTAATTTTCTTTTTCTATGAGTGTAACATTTATAAAATCAAAATTGTTGTTGAATTTATTTCTATGTATGACTAGTGTATTTGTTAAATTGTTATTTATGAGGTCCCTTTTGTGCTCATAGATGCGTTTTTTTTCTGCATGTTTCTTCGATGAGAACAGTTTTGGCGATTTATTTTATATATACCTGCTTCAGACATATTATTGTTATGGGTGTTTGAGAATCTAATTATATCCATAATGGTTTTGAAAGTATTTGTGATTACTTTGATATTATTTAGATGGGATAGGTTGTTCTGAATAGACGAAGACGAAGTTAGTCGTTAATATTATGTATCTGTTCTCATATAATTTATTATTACGGATGATTTTATTTTTGTTACGGTTGTATATTTTATATGCCTTTCTTCTTGCGTCGTGGATGAAATGATATGGGTATTATAGGTTTTTGAATGTGATTTCTATATGTTTCTTTAGGTAAATATTGGGGCTGCATATTCTTAATGCACTCAGACAGAAACCTATAATAATTCCAGATTTAATTTTAGAAGGTTGGTTTGAGTAGAAACTAACCAGGTCATTGTTGTTTTTAGCTTTTCTGTATACAACAAAATTGAGTTCGTTATTGTTTCTGTGTAACAAGATATCTAAGAAGGGAAAAGTGTAGTCGGTTTCAGTTTCAAAGGTAAAGTCTATTGTAGGTTCATTGGACGAAACGCGTCGGCTAAAACTACAATATTACTATTGTCTTTTTTTCCTTTATACATATTGTATTTTTCTACAGGTTAATTCTGAGATTATATATATATATATATATATATATATATATATATATATATATATAGTCCTGGGTATAACGATAAACTACATCCAGCAGCAAGGCCTCTGTTCGGGAGATTGGAGGTATTGAGGAACGTGGAACCACCTCTTAATTTCTGTGGTTCGCATGTCCACCCTGACCTGAGGTGGTAGCACCTGTTAGGCTCCCAGCTATAGGCACAAAACGAACCCCCAAAATAAAAACGAAATACTCTGAAACTATAAAAATGCATGTTCATAATAAAATGACCAACAATACATTTTATAGAAAAATTACCAACAACACTTTTTATCTGTAGGTCAAGGTATAAAACTGCGTTCAAATTATTTAGATTTCAGCATTAAATAAGCCACAGTGATTGATATGCCGCTGAATGAAATCAGCCAGACAACCAACAAGAAAGAACTCTTTCATGACATTAATCTATATAATACACTACAATTAATTAAAGAAATCAAACTGTATTCCAAAATATAACTTGGACAAAATTACAACATAAAACACACCTATCACCGCCTTTAGTTATCATGTCAACAGAAACATGTATATGTACAAAATTGTACTCAGCTGTGATAGCATTATAACATATTTTCATTACTTCAAATCTCTCAAGAAAATTTAATTTTGCCACTTAATGACCCATAAAATATGCCGTTAAACAAACAAACCAAAAAATAAATAAATGTGCCTTTTATATAAATACTTTCATGATAACAGTTCTGAGAAACGTTCTATGGTGCCTAAACTTTAAGAATTTACATATTTATATGATTTTATAATATTTTATACACATTAGTCCATGCATTGAATATTGCTGCAATATCTGGTCTGATGCTCCTGCTATATATTTAGAGATTTTTGAAGTACAAAGTATCTGCAATGTTATTGGTCCTGACCTGGCATCTCAGATTCAGTCATTTTTTTTCCCACTGCCGTAACGTAACTTCCCTGTGTCATTTCTATAAATATTTCTATGGTAATTGTTCTAATCAGCATTCTTCCATGGCGCCGTGACTTTATTAGTTTAAGCGCTGTACTAAATTGACAGCAAGGTCTCATAACTTTACAGTTGAAATTGCAAATATGCAACCGCAAGTTCGATGCTAAAAGTTTTTTTCTCTTGCACTTCTCGCTTGTGGAACTCTTTTCCAGTATTTTGCTTCCCAGTCAACATTGATCTCCAAAAATTTAAATTTAATGTCGATCGCTATCTACTGTCTTCTTAATTCTTGTTTTTTTAAAATTGTTTTCGCTTCAATTAAAAAAATGTTTTTCTCATGTTTTTCTCATGTTTTTAACACTCTGTAAGCCCTTGAATCTTAGTCGATTTATTGCCTTCCTATAGTATTCCTCGCTTGTGGAACTTCCTTCCGTCTTCTTGATTCCCAATTAACTTTGATCTTCAAAAATTTAAATGCGTTATCTTCTCTGTTTTTAATTCTTTTACTGTTATCTCTCCTTAATAAAAGTATTTCCCTCTATTTTTGATATTTTAAACATGTTTACTCACACATCCACTTACACGTGTATTAATACACATCCACCCAGGTTTATACATATATTAGGGGATTATATTTATATATAGCGGTGGGCTTGTATATGTATATATCCATGTACAAATATCCACAAAAATGCCTGGCCCTTGGGTAGGTGCGTATTTATGTACGCGTGTGTACAAGCGCATATATAGAGATGCTTACAGTTTTGTTTTTTTTGGGGGGTCAGTTTTTTTATATATATATTTTTTTATATATATATATATATATATATATATATATATATATAGAGAGAGAGAGAGAGACAAAACAGTCAGACAGGAGACATCATTTTGGGAGTGGCAGATAATAATGATTTAGGGATACATGTGTTACTAATTAACCCATAGCTAGAGGGAGAAGAGGTGGATTCACAACTTTCCTAACAGTCTTTACGCGTATATATTCTTTCATTTTATTTCATTTATTTTCTATCAGTTCACTTATTATTTTCTCTTCTTGCTTTTAAATAAATATATGTGTATATATATATATATATATATATATATATATATATATTTATATATATATGTGTGTGTGTGTATGTGTGTGTTCGTATGTATTTGTGTATATACGTGTGAATGTTTATGCGCATATATATGTGTGTGTGTCTTTATGTTAGTGTATTTCTCTAGCTGTTACTATGTTCTCCCAACCACCACACACACATGGAAATCAGGTTGAAACCTAACTCAAACTCTCCTACACATATCTTCAATATTATAAATCCCCAGAAAATAGATTTTCTAGGTCAATCGTCTGGAGTTCCTGGTATTATGTTTTTTATAATATTCCGGATAAATTTAAATTTAAACCATTTTGTAAATATAAACCATTTGTAATTTCAGTCAGATGAGACGGGTATTAAAAACTTACCCGTTGAAATAAATTACAATCTATAATCGTGTTTTCGATGATGCGTTAAGTTTTTTCTTATATATATATATATATATATATATATATATAATTTTGATAATAAGACTAATAACATATATAATTCCGATTTTTAATATCTTTTTTTATCATGCTTCCATTTGGTCAAAAGGCGTACTTATATAGAATAAACATTACGAGTCTTATTATTAATATTATTATTTTTGTTGTTTTTTTTATCCTTCGAATTTCTTTCAGTGGCCTGTTACATCTACATATTATAAGAATCATAGGTGGACTATCTTTCTTTATTAATAATATATATATATATATATATATATATATATTGAAATGGACTAAGTCCGACAATTATGTTAATATATTTTCTGTTTAGACGTTATTTTTATACATACAAATATTTAAGTAAATGCTATGTTTATAATAAACAGTATTAATTACATTTATCGACCTGAATGTCCGAGAAATTTCATAGAAAATATATGTCCTCCGACAGGAATCGAATGACACATATTTTCTATTAATTTTCTCGGACATCCAGGCTGGTTAATTTTGTCAATACTGTTTATTATAAACAGAACATTTACTTAAATATTTGTATCTAAAAATAACGTATAAAATGAATATATATATATATATATATATATATATATATATATAACAGAATATGTGTGTATAAGCGAAGAATTAAGTTAATCTTCAAACTCGAATCTAGAAATTTGAATAATTTTTACTTATTTGACAATTATTTTTCTTTCAAATTGAAAGAAATGAATTACAAAGATTCTTTGCGAACAACTTCGCATAAAATCTTTGGTGTATCTTTTATGACAATTCACCCGAATGAATTACATTTGTATAGGATAAGCGGAAAATGCATCTACATGTGTGCTGATGTATGTGACACGATTTCGCGTGATTTCCTCTGTGGGGATAAATTGTAGTTGGCAACCGTATGAAAAAGGCAAGGAAGCTAGTTGCTACTGTTCACGTATGTAATCACGTTAGTATCCACGTTTTCTTTTACGTGTCAGTATCGAGAAGGATTAGTTTTGTAATATTTTATACCCGAATAAATATGCGAAAAATGTAATTAATTGTGAGAATTTCAGTTTTGTTTGTATAACAACTGATCTAACAAACACGCTCGTCAAAGGTTCACTGAAAAACTATTTATCATACAGTAATTTATCCTATGTATAATAAAATAATCGGCTCCGAAAGAAACCAAAAACTAGATTTATTAATCTCATGTTTATTGGTTAAAATAATTAAAAATTTAAATATCCCTTTGAAGTAGGGAAAATATTGTTAATCGTATTGAGAAGGAGAGCCTCAAAAATTTAATTCTAAGAAATTTTAATCGTCTGCCAATTCAAAGAATACCAAGCGTTTAGTACGACGTCGCTGGTTGGTTAATATATATGAATATTAAATATCCAAATATTTGGAACCGGTTTTGTACAAAAATTAAGCTACTTTTCGCTGTGAGTCGGTTTTGTACAAAAATGAGTTTTCGGTGACAGTTTGTAGAGACATTATTATTATTAATAATAAATAAAGATATAAAATAATTATAATATTGAGTATCATAAATAAAATAAAATAAAACAAATAACATTAAAACTGTTTGAAATAAATTAAATAAAACAAAAATAGTAAAAGTTCTCCCAGAATGGTACAAGTTTTTTTCCAGTCTGACAACGGACGTCGCGCCAAAAACGCCGAATTCACTCTCTTCGCTACCGACCGTTGGAGTATCAAGACATTCATCTACTCTCCTCAGCAGATTGCTTGCTAATACGAAGTGACTTCTTCCTTTTATTACATAAAGCCTTAAAACACGTGTGACAAAAAGACACGCACTACAGTACACAAAAATAAATAAGTTGTATGATTTTAATTTACAATCTAACATGCTTTCAGTCTTATTTCTGTGTATGTGATAACAAGAGTTAACGGTTTTGTTTTCTGGCCGAAACTGATTTCGATATATTGTGGTAACGCTTGTTACCACAAACAATCGTACCAGCTGTCGCCGTGACACGAAGATTCTCACTGTCTGGACTAGGTACTCTGGCAGATGAAATAATTCCATTTATAAAAACGAACTTAATCCAAAATAAAAATTTACAATTTACAGACAGCTATCTGCATGATTTCAGCAAATTTCGACAGCGAATTTCACAAAAAACTATGATAGCCATTGGACAGAAATTAACGTAATCATTAATGATATTTATATCTATACTAATCTTCACCCAACACAAGACCCAAGAGCCACCCGAGATAGAAAATTACTGAATAACGTTGTTGTAAGCGCGTAAAGGAGGGAAATGAAGACGTGCATATTATGTAGGATAGATAATGGTTGATTCTAGAGTTGAAGAGTGATAGCAGTGATAGGGAAAACGTTCTCTCGGGAGACTATTCCTGAAAGTAAGATTGGGCAAGAATTTGTCTGTGTGGATCTTTGCTCCTTACTAATGGAAGACGAAGGAAATGAGGATGGGTCAACGGAGTGTGAGTGGCATGGGATATTCCATCTGTGAGGATCTGAACTGGTGGAACTAAATAATTTAACTCGTCTGAGAGTAAGATTTTTGTATCATTAACTTCTGCTCTCTATATGAAACTGTCGAGATTCATTATGAAATATGAAAATTTCCAACTTGTAAAAATAAATTAGGAAAAATAAAGATGGAACATTACAGGAAGCATAATTAAATTGAATGTTTCACTTTCCATTAAGAGTTCGCGCCAATAATTTATGACTAGCGTTGACCGCATTACACTGCATTAAATGCATTGGTAAATGGGTCAGAAGAGTTGGGAATAGTTGAACGAACATGTCCTCAGATCAACAGCATTAATTAGTATGAAATAAGGAAATACTTGAGATAGATAGATAGATAGATAGATAGATATAAATAGACTGTGACACAAATATGAACATAGATAGATAGATAGATAGATAGATAGATAAGAATAGACTGTGATAGACACAGATATAAACCGAGATAGATAGATAGATAGATAGATTATTTAAAGCCAGAGTATATGTTATATTGTAAGAATTTTGTCGAGATTTATTGACTAAGTCCTACTAATTAACACATAGCTGGGGAAAAGAGGTAACATCATACCTTTCCCAAAAGGGTATTTGCCTTTCCCAAGGGTATTTGGTGCGATAGAAGAGATAGATAGATAGATAGATAGATAGATATGAATAGACTGTGACACAAATATGAACATAGATAGATAGATAGATATGTGACGTCGTCCCCCGGTCGCCAGCTGTTCGCTCCTCGCTGCTCCGTCCGGGTGTCGCTGCTCCAAGCGTGACATTCTAACCCTTTGGTGATTCGGGTAGGAATCTGGTTAGATTTGATATCAGCCTCGCCGTTTCCCAACCCGCTTCCAACGCCTGATTACCAGGGTAACTGCACTGATCTCCAGTCTGCCTACCCACGTTGTGAATTGATCTTAGACAGACGAGATCAAACAGGGGTTTGGGGCCGTAATGCAAATTGAGTTCAACGGGGTGATAACACAAATATGCATAAAAGAAAAGAAAATGAAAATTCAAAAAGTTCAAAGTATCAAAGAAAAATGTAACAAACTTTTTATGTCTAGTTGTTCGGTACATAGGACTGCATCTACTTCCCGACCCGTTCTGTGGATTGTGGCACGTCACTTTCTCTAGGCAAGTTTTAACGCTTCAAGTTGTCTGCTCTCTAAGAAATTTGTGTTTCGGTGTGTCTTTGGACGAAAGTCGAAAAGCTTATTTCTGTGGTCTGGTTCTAAGTCGCTCTTCAAACTAATTGTTCTTGGTTGAAGAAGAGTCCAAAATTTTGCGTGAATCTTGGTCAGCTATCTTGAGGCGGCTTCAACACTGGGCACTCATCTCTGCCGTCCGGTCTGAATTAACTCGGCACTCAGGGCCAAACGAACTCTTCTCTGCCCGCCCGGGTCGAACGAACTCGGCACTCAGGGCCAAACGAACTCTTCTCTGCCCGCCTGGGTCGAACGAACTCGGCACTCATCCCTGCCGTGGGGGCGCGAACTACTGGGCACTCATCTCTGCCGTCGGGACGCGAAATCTTCTCTGCCCGCCTGGGTCGAACGAACTCAGCACTCCCCCCGCCGTCCCGAACCGTCGGGTCGGGACGCGAACTACTGGGCCTCATCTCTTCCGTCGGGGCGCGAACTACTGGGCTCATCTCTGCCTGTTGTTGGGGTCTCGCTTTTATTGACGCCGACAAAAACCGGGGTCGGTCTGTTTGGCATCGGGGGTTCTTCGATAATTCTAAATACATATCCACCCTTCTTATTTCTGGTTAAGGTTTTTTACACTCTTTTCCATTTTTGGTAACTCTTTTCTCACTCCCACTTTTCTCACCATGCTTTTGAGGGGCGTGAACTGCCCTCCCCACTTCTTCATAGCGGCTTCTCATACTTATACTCTGGATAGGGCGTCGACTGTTTTCTTCGTGCGTCACGTGATCACTCTCGGCCAATGAGGTCTTGGTCGGGTATCTTCCCTCCTCCTTCGTGCGTCATGTGATCACCACTTGGCCAATGACGTCTTAGTCTGGCGTGAACAACCCGTGGCTTTGTTTTGGAAAAGAAATATACCTTGCTTAACTAAAAAAATTAATCATCTCTTTTCTTTCTTTTTTTTCTTTCTTTCAAATCGCCGTTATCATGGGCGGTTAATGTGACAAGTCTCTGTTCAACACGTGGCGTTTGTCAAGCAGTTTATCGGTAATGCTTTAGACAGCTGGATTATCTGACATGGTCTAAGAAAGGAATTTTCTCCAAGTTTTTCGCCAATTTGGCGTCTCCAAAGCAGAAATAAAAATATGTCAGTTTCCTTCTGTTCATGTGTTTGATAACAAAATTTTATTATCGCAGGGCAAAAGTCTATTCTGTCAAAAAAAAATAACTTAGCCAGTGAAACTACTTGTGTGGGATTTTAATTTTCCATACCCAGCCAAGGCCCCAAGCCACACCTGTGTTTCGTCAATTATCAAAATCTAACGCTCCAAAGTGGACTTCTTCTTTGGTGACATCTCTTGATAACACAATTCCATTTTTCGCGGATAAGCGGAAATCGGTCAACGCCTGTTCGCAGGTGGCCTAGATATTATCTCGTACCAACACCTCCTCGCCCACTCAATCTCATTGTCATTAAAATGAAACTCTTTTCGACAAAAAATAACCCTTTTCTTTCTTATTCCCGTCTCTTAAGCCGTGTGTGTGTGTTCGCCTATGACCCGTCTCGTATTAACTTTTCCTTTCCCTTTTCTTCGTTTTCTCTTTCCTTCTTCCAAATCGCCTGAATGCATGGCGGTTCAATCCTCTTGCAAAAAAAAAGAAAGAATTATTCTTAAAACCTAAAATACATTTCGGCCTTAAATAATCCTCAAATGGTTGATAAACCGTAAAAAAGCAAATCATATATTTATAAATATATCTTTCAAATCGCCTGGATGCATGGTGCCACAGATAGATAGATAGATAGATAGATAGATAGATAGATAGATAGATAGATAGATGAATCAAATAACCAATCGGTCGGATAGGATTTTTATATTAATCAAATAGTCGGATTTATGGAGCCAATCCTCTGCATAAATCACCGTTACTCTTACGTAAAGCTGGACACCAACGTCCAATGTTGGATAATATATAATAAAATTCTTCCCTATTCGACTGGTCATGGTTGAAAGGAAAAAACTAGAGGTAAACTAATATCATCAATAAGCTTCCTTCATTTTAACAACCTTTTAGTCATGCTTTTTTCATCCTATCTCCATAGTCATATCGCGCCACGTATCGGAGACACACTCGCTGGTAGGATTCGATGGTGAAAGAAAGACGTCATATTTAAGAGGCCATCTTATTGCAATTTTCGTTGGGGCGAGAGAACGAGATTATGTACGCGAGTATGAAAAATATTTTTCCGAAATGCTCAAACAACGGACGAGGGAAAACTGCAAAATCGCTGTGCAAGAAACAAGTGATACAAAAAAAAAAAAAAAGAAAATACCGAAAACTGAAAACAAATACCAGTTGTTTAGAAAGCTGAGATTGACACTAATCAAGTTGGGGAAGACACAATTCAGGACCGAACTTACTGCAAAGTGTTAAACAGATTTTTTTTAATCGTATTTACCTAAAGCAAGATCGTAAAGCTACTAATACACAAAGGCTTAATGGACATTGAAGAATTAGAAACCAGAAACATTACTGAAGAGCAAGTGAAACAGAAGTGTAATCAGGTAGACAGTAAATAGTGATTGACATTTGTAAGTGTAAGCGTTCTCAAAGCAAATTTGTCGCAGATTACTTTCACAACACAAAGAAAAATCACTAAGTACAGACGCGGGTATCGGGGGCAGAAAGAAATGCTAAAAACTCGATTCGCCGGTACTATCTTAAATCACAATGCGTGTAACCAGTCAGGAAAATAACTCACTCTCCAACAAACGCCGTAGCCAAAAATGCCCGAATTTTCCTAATATTTATTTGCATATCGAGCGAGCCTCCTGCTTCGTAAGACCGAGCTCGTCGATCAGAGTATCTTGAACGGACCCCCTAACTAACACTCGATATAATGCCTTACGAGACAACGCTTGGGCGTCGGAGAGGCCATCCGACGTCCGCAAGAGGAGCTTCAAAGCACGACGACATTCGCGGTAGAAGGAGCACTCGAGACGAGGAGTACGACCGGCCTCCTCCTCGCACGAGTGCACACTTCTCAGGGATGGGAAATGTTTTCGGACATCTTCTTTCAAAAGGTGCCCACCTCATCCAAACTACGACATTCGGTCTAGAAAGGTAATGCGAAGCATATATTGACGAATCTCAATGCTAGGCATACCCAGACCGCCCTCAGAAGGATGAAGGCAACAGATCTCGCGAGATGCCATATGGGCCTTGCCTCTCCACAAGAAAGAGAACAAGGCCTTGACTAATGACATTAGTCGGGCATACGGGAGTGGAACCACAGAAAGACGGTAGAGGAGGATCGGATAGATGTGTGAAACACAAACTTCCGCCCTTCCTTCAGGGAAAGTCTCCTCCGAGACCACAGATTACCCGCAGCCTCGGCCTGCCCTTGTACCTCCGACCAATTCATTTTCAACTGGAGATCAGGACCGAACCAGACGCCGAGTATCTTGATCGGCCCATCCGTCCAGAGGAAAGGTCCGGGAAGAGAAACTCCCTTCCACGCACCCAACCGCAAGCCCACAGACTTATCGCGGTTGATCTTGGCCCCTGTCACCATCTCATACCCACTGATCTGCTTACTGACTTCGTTAATCTCGGCTCTGCTCGACACAAGAGCCGAAACGTCGTCAGCATAGGCAGAATACCTGGCCGAGGTGGAAGCACCAGGCAGCGAAATTCCGCGTAGGACCGGATTCGCCTTCAACTTGCGAAGGAAAGGTTCCAACGCAAGAACGTAAAGCAGAGGCGATAGCGGACAACCTTGACGAATGGAGCGAGACAATACGAAAGGCTTCGATCTTCCCCATTCACTTCCACCAGCGCACCGGGGGTCGCATACAAGAGTCAGATCCAGGAGCGAAAGTCGGCTCCGAAACCGGCCGCCAAAAGGACAGCCTCCAGAAATCGATGGTCAACCCTATCGAAGGCCTTGGACTGATCCAAATTGATCAGCGCGGCTTCACTGTCGACTTGTTCTAAGATCAAGCGTACCATATGAAGGTTATCCTGAATAGTCCTGCCCTTCACAGCGCAAGTCTGTTCAGGGCCAATCAGACTAGACAGGACAAGCTGCAAACGGTTGGCTAAGATCTTCGCCAAAATCTTTAAGTCAGTGTTTAACATCGTTAAAGGGCGAAAGTTCCCAACCCATCCCCACCGTCCTTGTCCTTACGCAGCAACTTGATGACACCCCCTGGTGAAGCGTTGAGGTAAAGACCCTGCCTCATCCAGTGGTTGTACATCAGTTCCAGCAAAGGAACAAAAACGTGCGACAACCTCAAGTAAACTTCGTAGGAAGACCATCTAATCCCGGAGACTTATCCAGGCCAACCTGCTTCAGCGCTTCCCAGATTTCCGACTCTGTTATGGGACCCTCGCACCTAGCCACTTCAGCTGCCGAGAGGCAGGAAAGTCAGCTAAATAGGCGTCGAACTGAGCAGAGCTCAGACCGGGCTCCCTGGTGAAAAGCTCCTGAAAGTAATCTCGAAAGATCTCACATATGCCCGCGTTTGTAGTCACGGTCCGCTTATCCGGTAATGTGACGCACGCTATATGTCGCCTGGCCGCGTTTCGATTTTCCTCTACACGCAGTTCAGCGGCCATATTCGTTGCCTCAGAAGACATTCTTTTTAACCTAGCCCTAACTACCAGAGATTGATCCTTCTTGATAAGCAAGGAGGCCAACTCTGCCTTAGCTAAGACTATGTCCCCACTAACACGGGATTTCACGGCCCGATCAACTTTTTCTTCTAAAGCCGTTTGCGCCGCTAATCTATCTAGATCGAGTCGACGACTAAAATCGGCAGCAAACGTTCGAATCTTAGATTTTAAATTGCCCCACCAGGCATTTCCCACAACCGCTCCCGTCAATTCCCTTTGGATCGTTAGTAACACCTGGTCCCGGAAACCCTGATCACTAAAAAGCGAACAGTTCAATTTCCAGTAACCAGCCAACCTAACCTTAGGCTTATCTAAGTTTACACGGACCCGGACAAGCCTATGATCCGTATAAACTATATAATGGAAACTTGGACACCCTAAGAGCCCTACATCGACTCTCCTAACTAAGAATCGGTCCAGGTAGCTCGCAAACGAGCCAGGAGCCGAGTTGCCACTAGTTGTCCAAGTCCATGCTACCTCCCGAGGGTGTTCATTCCGGAACTTATCGACGAGATCGAACCCATCGATAAAGTCCCGAAATGGCTTCACATCCGGGTTGTTAGTACCTTTTTTGTGCCCTATGCGATCTATATCGGGGTCAAGGACGGCATTCCAATCCCCCGCTAAAACTACCCGACGAGACGTCGTCAAGAACGGCGCGATCTGCCGAAACAAAGCAGGCCGCTCGGAATGGGTATTGGGCGCATAAACCCCAATGAGACGTAGAACCTTATCCTTTATGGTAACATCCAGCACGCAAAGCCTGCCCGCCGGATCCGCGAAGACAAGGGTACATGCAGCCTTCAAAGACCTGCTCACTAGCCAAGAGACACCCCTCGAACGACCATCAAAACATGCTGAATAAAGGGCGAACCCCTTAGACAGTATATCCTCACGATCATGAGAAGAAAACCGGGTCTCTTGTAAACAACATATATTCACCCCGAGGCGCTGAAGGTCACGAGAGAGCCTCGACCAGCGAGACTCGGACCTCAGGCCCCGGATATTTAAACTAGCTAACCAAAGTGCCATTGTGAAACCGATTAGGGTTGCCCTTCAGGATAGAACATGGCTGGGGTGAGGACACTGACAGCTCGTCCCATGGAACCAGACGCCATCTCATTCTCGACGGTATCATCCTGAGACAAGCCGCCGATGTCCGAAGGGTAGGTGAGTTTCAAAGCTCTATAAAGGGATGGGTGAACAAAAACTGGGACCCTCCCTTTAAGTTTCTGGTTTGTTTCATCCGAATCTGGGTCCAACAGGTAGGCAGCAGGGGCACCATTTTTAGAGATGACTGGGCCTCCTCTATCATGCCCCAAATCTCCCGCGTACCCGGGCCAGTTCTGATTACGGTCAAAATCCTTTTGGCAGACGGGAAGTTTACGGGATTTTCCACCTCGACCCCCGTTTATCTTCTGAAAGTTCCAGAGAACTTTTAAATCCTTTTGGTTTCTCGTCTGCCCGAACACCCTTTCTGCCTGGTCCTGGGATACGCGGCAGACGTCTTCCCCTGGGAGATATGGAGGTTTGATTTTTTTTTTTCATGTCGGTCGTAGTTTGAGATTCGGGGCTTCTGCCCCTTTTTTGTGAGGTGAATGAACGGGGAGTAGACATGGGTGAGGGATTTGGTGTGGTAGAGGGAATCCAACCCGAAGGTGTTCTTACTGGAGAAGGTTTGGACGAATGTATTTTTTTGACAGGTGAGTTCGACAAAGATTTTGGCGGAGGTGGCTTGGTGAATTTAGATGAAGGGGAAGACAGGGCAGAGGATAGGGGCCCGGTGCCCCCTGCGATTTTTTTACTTTTTACCCGTTTAGCCTCCAATTTTTCTTTCAAATTTTGAGATCTAAAATCTTCTGCCAGCTTGGTTCGTTCTTTTTTTGTGTTTCACTAGCATTTCTAGCATATGACGTCGAGGCGTCGCCCTCAGAGCTGACAGATGGAATGGGGCTGTAGGTGACTTTGTCCCTGGTGTCATGTTGGGACTGAGGAACCGCTGTTTGGGTCTTCCCCTTGCCCCTAACTACGAGGCGCCATTCCCCCTCGTCCTTCTCCTTATCCACATATGTGGCAGGCGTTGGTTTCGGGGGTAATGAGGGTTGGGACCCAACCGAGGGACTTTGCCCATCGGTCCGCCTCGCAGCTAGGCCCATTACAGGCGCCGCGGATTTTTCCTTATCGGCCAAGGGGGGATTTTGGTCACCTACGACCGGAACTCCAGGGGCCTTCTTCCCTGGGCAGGAGGAGGAAAGGTGACCAGTCTCTCCACACCTCCAGCAAGTTGGTCGCCTACCAGTCACTATGACCGGCATTTTCCGATCGCCTAACACCAAACAGTTGGGGACGGACTTGAAGGCGTTCTGGTCAAGCATAATATCGAAAGTCCATCCCCCGTTCAGATTGTCGGAGAGAGCCCCTAAAATTTGGCCGTACTGCATAAAAAATCCAGCCAGGAGCTCTCCCGAAATTTGAGGAGGAACCTCGAAAACGGCCACCCTGGTCCGCCTGCGGCCTTCATACTCGGTTCTTATTATTAAATCTTTCGTAATTAATTCTTTTTTGGCCATGGCCAGGCAATCTTCCGGTGTGGGCAGCAGAATGTCCCACATGAAGAAACCCGTACCCTTGATAACTTTGGGGTTTTATCCCCAGGGACAAAAGTGATTTGATCACAGTGTCTTTTGTGGAGCGACAAATCTTTCGGGTTTTCTTGTCGACCACAAAAACGGTCACCATTCTCTTTGAGAACATATCGAGCTCCTGGACATCATCGACGAACCCATCTTTATTAACAAGATGGGCGTAACCTTTCGCCTTATCCAGGAAATCCGCCATGTTCAGAATACAACTAGGGGGGGGGACTTCCAGCAAGAGGGCAACTCCTCTTTCGTCTTATTTTGAGCCTATTTAGGCACTTGGTCTGGTTTAGTGGCATCTCCTTTTTTGGAGATGCTTTTGTCAGTTTTTGGGCTGACAACAGCCCGCTTTTCAGCTTTCTTTTCAGTGTAGTCGGCTTTAGCGGCCGAACCAAACAGGTCTTTTTTAACATTGGCCCGACTGTTGCCGTCGGCCATGTTGTAAAAAAATCGTGGAGACTACCACCTACGGGTTTTAAAATTCTTCACAAACACGGGGAGAGGAGTTGGGGAAAATATAAAAATATAAAACAAATAAAGAAAGCCTGGATAAACCAGGAAATAAAACTTTAAGGATAAACAAAAACTGAAAGAAAAAAGGTAAGACTTTTTTTTTTTAAAAAAAAAAAAAAAATGGCGCCTGAAGGCAGCCGAAAATAAAAGGAAAACTCAAAACTTCTTTTTTTTCACAAACTTCAAATGTAGAAAAAGAATTAAAAAAAAGATAAAGTTTTGCGGCTGACGCCGCTAAAGAAAATGAATTAAAAGAAAAATAACCTAGTCAAACCCTAAACAAAAAGGAGAAAGAAGGCGACTGAAGTCGCTAAGAAAATAAAAAAATAAGACACAAAAGCTTCTTTTCTTTTTCTTTTGTCTAAACTGTTCTCTTTTTTTTTAAACTGATAGAAAATAAAAAAAAAATAAGAAAGTAGTCGTCCGGTAAGACTTTGTCAAACCGGACTAAAAAAAAAAAAAATGTGGGCCGAAGCCCAAAAACAAATTAAAAACAAACAAAAGAAATAGAAAAAATTAAAAAGAATGAAACTAAAACAATAACTTATCAGCCAAAGGTCCGGTGTTTCAAACAAAAAGGTTCTTCCAAATCTTCAAGTAAATCAAATTTTCGCTGAGCAGCAGTAACAGCAATACAAAAAAAATCCAAAAGCAAACAAAACAGAAATCAAAAACCCGTCCAACAAAGGTCAGTGGTTCTCTTTTTCCTTCTGCCCGAATTTTCCTTCCCCCGAATCGAGAACACCAACTGCTTTTATCGGCAGAACCTATTTTTTTCATTCGTCGACAGCTGGGATAGGATACTCCGTAATTTGCATATTAATATACTCTTATAGCGACTCCTGCGACGGACTTGTTTCTTTTTCCGTCACAGAATACACGCGACGAGCTGTCGCTTGGGTTGACGAGGTAAGTCGCCGTTTTCTTCGCTATAAGATTTTTGCTGAATACTTTTTGGTAATCCTTCTTCTGCAGATCGCACACAAAACACGAACTTTTTTCTGGGGTACCTGATTATCTCTTTCACTGCATTTAGATTTTTGAATAACAAAGTTGTTATAGTCCGGTTCCTTGTACCACGGTGATAGTCCAAGGTAGAACCAATAAAGAAGGACTCGAATACGGATATGGAATAACACAGATATATTACAAATGGGAATATATACAGAGAAGTGGAAAGTGTTAGTACGAACAATCAGGTTTAGTAGTAATTGTCTGAACGCGACTCTGTTTCGGACTGCCTCTGACTCGATTGACTGACTCGCTCGCTCTGACTGACTGACAGACTCCTGACGGACTTCACTCCAGACTTCAGTCTGAACGGTATTTAGTCACCCCCTCACCACGTTCGGGTTCCTCCCCTCCCGAAGGCAGAGAGTTCAACCGATCAGCTGGTCAGCTGGTCGCCCGACTTCAGACTGAACGGTATCTTGTCACCCCCACCACGAGGGCATCCTGTGGCACAAGGCCGGTTTAACGTGCGACCTCCGAGTCCGTGGGCTCGGCCAAAAATATGCCCTTTGAACCCGTATAAACGGGTTCAGGGTCGTTTTTACCTCCCCGAAAGAGACTCCGCCATTCGGCGTAGCCTCGTTCGGGTTCCTCCCCGCCCGAGGGCAGAGAATTCAACCGATCAGCTGGTCAGCAGGTCGTCCGACTTCAGGCTGAACTCCCTGCTTCCTCTTGAGGCGCAGTATTTATTGCGTATGGAATAGTCCATTATGTTATTATGGGTAAGATCCCATAACAAAAGTTAACTGGAAAGCATGGCGTCGAAAGAGATTTCCACAAGCGAGAAGTGCAAGAAAAGAAACTGTTAGCATAAAACTTACGGTTAAATTTAGCCAATTCAGCTGTAAATTGATGGACTCTCTTGCCAATCTAGTGCTTAAATTCATAAAGTCTAGATACCATACAAAGAGCTCATCTGAACAATTATCATGGATGTATTTATAGAAAAGACGCAGGAAAGCTACATTACGGCGGTGGGAAAGTGACCGAAGCCCACATGCCAGGTCAGGACATTTCCAAAATAATTTAATCAAAACATATCAAAGATGAAAGAAAGATTTGAGCAAGCTTGCAAATCCTGTCAACTGAGAGAGATTTCAAGGTAGATTTCAATATAAACCATGCAATACTGTAAAGGCACTAACACACAAGAGTGTAAAAGAACAAGAAAAAAAAAAAGGAAACATTATTAAGGAGCGAGAACAATAGAAGAGTAATTAAGAGGACAGTAGATAATGATTGATATTCTATTTGAATTTTAGAAGATCAAAGTTGACTTGAAAGCATGGAACCGGAAGAGAGTTTCCACAAGTGAGAAGTGCGCGATAAGAAACTATTAGCATAGAACTTACGGTTACATCTAGCTAATTCAACTATGAATTGATGAGACCTTAATGCCAATCTAGTACTGCGCTTCATCCCTTTGCAGGGTGTTCGAGGTCAATTTGACTGAGTTTAATGTTCATATTTTTTTTTTTTCAAATTGATTTGAAATACATGTAAACTATGAACGTCAATGTGAAAATCTAGTCAGTAAAGTTTGAGAGGCGCTAAAGTTAACTAACATGGACGAATGGAAGCTACCTGACTATTGGAAAAGGGTAACCTGCATTATCATGATTCGCGCAAGGGCATCAAAATGCCGTAATTATGATGTAATTTGAACACCGTGAAAATGATAAGACGTGGAATGGATACTACGAGGCCGTGGCTTTTATGAAAGAACACAGCAGAAATTCTGAGTGCCTCAGTACACCAGAATCCATCCAACAGTTGCAGGAGAAAGTGATAGAAGACAGAGGCAAGGTTATGCAGGCTTTGGGGCGGGAAATGTGTGTTACAATTTCCTCCATGAAACTGGCCTTGAATGAGGTCCTCCACTACAAGAGGTAGGTGTAGGAAGAGGTGTAGAGCTTCACTTTCTACAGAAAATACTCGAGAAAAACGTCTGGCAAAGGTGTATATATATATATATATATGTGTGTGTGTGTGTGTGTGTGTGTGTGTGTGATACATATGGGTGTGTGTAGAAATATCTGAGTTAAAACTGAAAAATTTAATGAAAAGTCTGAGGATAGGACGTTTTACATTGCGAAGATCGAAATCGTGAAAGGTTTACGCGTAAGCAATTTTATTTTTATTGTTTTGATCAGACACACGCACAAACTTTGATCTTTATATATATATATATATTATATGAGTGGGTAGAAATTTATGAATAGTTTAAGCTTAAGTAAATTTATGTAATATTAAAAAACTTTCGAGCAGATACACGCACAAAACTTTGATATTTATATATATATATATATATATATATATATATATATATATATATATATATATATATATATATATATATATATATATATATATATATATATATATATATATATATATATATATATATATATATATATATATATATATATATATATATATATATATATATATATATATATATATATATATATATATATATATATATATATATATATATATATATATATATATATATATATATATATATATATATATATACATAAATATATATATATATGAGTGGGTAAAATTTATGAATAGTTTAAGCTTAAGAAACTTTTATTTAATATTAGAGCTTTCAAGCGGACACTCATACAAACTTTGAGCTTTATATATATATATTATATGAGTGGGTAGAAATTTATTAATAGTTTAAGCTTAAGTAACTTCATTTAATATTAAAGCTGTCGAGCAGATTCACGCACAAACTTTGAGCTTTATATATATATATATATATATATATATATATATATATATATATATATATATATATACACGCAACCTTTCAACTTAACTGTTCAATACTCTTTTCTATGTTAGAAAATTGAAAAACAAAGCTTCTACAATTTTGGAATTATTTGTTTAATTGTAAGGTTGTAACTTATGGTATAATTATAAACTTTTAAATGTGTTAAAAAATACAACATTAATATCCAATTATATCATTATCAAATTGAAGAATAAAGCTTCTGAAATATTTTGATATTTTGATCCGTATTGCGTAGCGAGTAAAATCTAATTTTCTGTTGAGGTGGGGGGGTGATCTTTTCAATAACTAAACAAATTAATGTCTTTTTGATTACTTCTGAACAAAAGTTCATCGATTTATAACATAGGAACATATAGTTAAAGTAATAACCCTACTTGAAACAATCGAACGTCTATCCACACTGAAGAGCAGTGATACAACGAAACAGTTTCTCTGTGGATGACTATGATACGTGTATGGGTGTTTGTAGAAATACCTGGGTTAAAATCGTGAAAAGTTTATTGGAAAATTTGATGATAGGACGTTTAACAGTGCGAAGCTCGAAATTGACCGCCGGCGAGCGAATTTTACAGGCGGCTGCATTCACTCTGATCGCGCCTTCCAACTCCACTCAAGGGATGATTTATCATTTAAATCTTCACCGACATATAACGACAGTGACTCTGATGCGAAAGGCTTTTACAGCAGTGCCGATGTCGGCGTAAACTGACTGTGATGCACTCTTCATCTAGAAAACGAACACGCACATACACAAGCGAACATATTGCGGATGTGTTGGTTTAGTCAGAACGTACAGAGCAAATGTTCAATGGGACAATGTCATGTGTCTGGGTTGCAAATGAGTGGACCGAACGATAGCTGGAGCGAGACCGTCTAATAGCCCAATCTCTGCCACCAACCTTTATACTCCGTTTGCTTTACCTTCATACATATATAAGTCGACTGGGTACTTCGTCGTGGTGTAGTGGTTAACCAACTTGTCTCACTAAAACAACTACGTCTTAGTAGTGAGTTCAATCCTTACTGTGTGCTCCGTACATTCGGCCTTGTGCTGCATCTACACTACGGTTAGAAAATCAACATATATACCTTATATGCTGACGTACAAGGCGACTGAAGGTATAAGACGATACAAAATTTTCAATTTAAAATGTAATTTTGGGAGAGATATTCCCTGTACAAGATACCCCCTCCTACACACAATCGTATTTTATCGAATTTGTTAAATAAATTCAGGAAGCATCTACTTTCTTTTAACTGAAAATCTAATGATAAAACGGCGGGAAGATATTGTCAATTAACTTCCACCAGCGACAATAATTCATGAGAAGATGCTGTGTTTTTCAGTAGGCTATTACGGTAGCCTGAATGACTTTTCCCCACTAAGCATCGACTCGTTCCAATGTTCTTGAATACGATTCTTAAACACACACATCCAGTTATGTTTTTGCTCAACATCATCAAAAAAATGTAAATAACCTTGTGTATTTATATATATTATATATTATATATATATATATATATATATATATATATATATATATATATATATAATATATATATATTTTTATTATATTCTTACTCTGTCCTGGATATTGAGTTCTACCTGGATTCTATCCTCTTGGAAATTTATATATAATTCAAATTACGTCTACTATAAAACATAAAATTACGCCCACTATTGAACTTCAAATTACATGTATTATATTGACATTTTTACTTACATGATAAAACTTCAAATCACGCCCATGATTAAAGTTACATTTACACCTCAAATTACGCGTACTCTAGGACTTAATAAAACTACGCCTAGGATAAGACTTCAAATTGCACCTGTTATAATACTTAAAATTACGCCTCTTACAGGGCGTAAAATTACGCCCACGATTGAAAATAAATTTACTCCTACCATGCCTTTACTCCCACGATTTAACTTTAAAATACGCTTGCAATAGGACATAAAATATCTCTAATATAGGACATAAAACTACTCCTAGTATAATACTTAGAAATACGCCTGATGGTTGAAGTTAAATTTACGCCTACTGCAACAGTGTCCTCTGCATAACTTAAGTTATTATATTATAGTTTATGTCATCAAATTACGCCTACTTCAATATAAGTCCTTTGAATGGTCTTCAAATTACGCCTACGGTGATAATTTTAATATAAGCCGTCTTCAAATTATGCATTCATTTGAACTTCAGATTTCACCTTTTGGTGGGACTTCAAATGATGTCTACGCTAGGACTTCAATATAAAACCTAGTACATGTCTCCAAATTACGCCTACTAGAGTACTTCAAATTACGCCTAGGACAGAGTTTTAAGTTATACCACGGAGAAGACTTCAAATTACCCTTACTATATGACTTATCAGTACATTGTTTTCCATTATTTACAGGCTGACTATTGTCATCATCTTTGTTCTTGTATTGATAACAGCAACAAAGATGAGGACAAAAGTTTGCGTGTAAATAATGTAAACAAGAAAATATCCAGCCGATAGATAAAATGTCTGCTGATATGCGTCTCCAAATCCGGAAGGGTGAACAGTTCGTTTTCCAATTAGCTACTTGCCAGTAATGGCGAAGATAGCTGGGTTTTTTTTTAAACTTATCTTTCAGACAGGGATTATCCAGTGAGAAGTTTTAATTAATTAAGTAAAGTGTATTAAAAGCAAAACAACACTGTACTTAAAAAAAAAAGAAAGAAAAATACTCCTGAAAATATAATGAGTTAATTAGAATGACAGTATTTCTTCTGTATGTTAATTTACAGAAAGCACATTTGTGTGAAACAACCGTTATTTGTAAAAAGTAAATCACTTAAAAACCAAAAGACTGTAAACATTTTCAACACGATGCCTAAACACATTATCCTGAAAAGAAAAATAACCAAAATTCTTCACCGAGTGTCTCAAGAAGTAGGAGACGGGACGAAACTTTCCAAAACAGAAATTATGATCTGGAATTGGAATGAGAGTAATGATGGTACCTACCTCTTAAGACATCATAAAAATCCAGAACTTAAATAAACATTAAACAGTCCTTGGTGTATGGATCAGTTATAAGTTGCACTAGGGAGAGGTTTTTCCAGCACCGCAACATGCTATAAAATGAAAACATTAACCTAATAACACGAGTCATTTTTTACAGTGATGTTCACCCTGTACAAGGCCCGAGTGCCTCTCTCGGTAGAGGGTTACATTAAGGTATAGTTTATACGGATAGAAGAAGATAATGGTTAACTTTAGACTTGAATGGGTTAAGATTGTAGTGATAGGAAAGCATTCTCTTGAGTGTTTGTTCCATAGAGCAGTGGTTTGCAGGAAGAAGCTGTTTGAGCGGAAGTCTCTCGCCGATGGAATACGAAGGTGGTGTGGATGGTTTGCTACAATGTAAATGGTATGGTGGGTCCTAGCCATGAATGTTAGACCCTGCAGAAAGAGGGAATTAGTTTATCCGAGCACTTTCCCTAGAAGTACCAATAGAGAAACGAGACACTCGCCACGTCCAGCATGTGAGAGAATGAGGTTGTAGGGTTGAAAATAATTCGTCACCTGCAAGAACTCGGAGACTCTTCTGCACTCTGTCAAGACTGGAATGTGAGGACGGGGAGTGATAAATGACTAGAATTTTTAGGTTAATCTTATATAACTTCGTCATATCGAAACATTCATATGGACATTATGCATGTCACCAAACTCATTAACTGATTGATTTTTACGGGCTATCAACCCTTTGTATTTTATTTAAAGCCAGAAAATATTTTTATATTGTAAGATTGTTTTTTAAAGATAATAACGGTTTAGTTATAGAAGTCTTACTAATTAATTCACAGCTAGGGGAAGAAGGGATGGATTTATGCGTTTCCCAAGAGAAATTTGGGCATAAATGACAAATCCAAAGAGAATTGGAACTCAGCTCTCTGACTAACAATTTCAAGTCCTTATCCATCACCTGATATTGCCAAGCGGTCACCCATCTAAGTACTGACCAGGCCCAACGTTGTTTAACATTGGTGATAGTACGAGAAGCGGTTTTCTGCGTGAGGTGGAGGCAAGCCCAGACACGTTAAGAAATATCTCAACAGCCCGATACATACAACTGTGACGACGTGTTCCGCTAGTCCGTCGTTCAATGCACCTGTGATGACATCCAAAATTGACTGTACCTGCATATATATATATACCCGACTCGCTATGTTTACGGATTTGTCTCCTTAGCCGTGATCGTATTCAAGAAAAAATAACGACAAATGCTTTTCAAGATACTGACTGGGAAATGGCAACAATACGAATTCTCACTGAACCACCAATCTTTCCCTTCGGCTTCGATAATTGACTGTTCTCTAACTGCTCGCTGGTTCCTTCCCACCTGGCCGCTGGGCAGCTTGCTGGTCACCTACATACTTACTGACTTCCTGCCTCTCTCTAATTATATGGATACTGGCTAGGGCCCAACAACCCCTATCCGTCCTTTTGTGTTCCGGAACATTCGGCTTTTTGGGTGGTCAACTTTTTAAAATTTCTACTTTTATGATTATCTAAAATCATTGACAAAATTTTATGTTTGCCAATTCAAAGGCGGCTGGAATCAGAAATCATGAAAACTCTGAAACTTAAGTTGACAAAAGGATGGACTGGAGGCGAATTTCCTAATAAACCCATATAATTAAATCGACTTAAATAGGAAAAGGAATTATCTACTTATCTCCTAACCGTTTTCCCAATGTTATCAAAGATTACAAACGGCTACGAAGGAATGAAGCCCGTACATCTCAGAGATCACCATTCTTTTTCGAACCTCGTCGACTGGCGCTACACTATCAAAAACAAAGAACTGTAACAAATAAAAGAAAACACATTAGTCGAGAACTTTCAACATTGGCGACAACTGAAATGGATATATCATTTAAATCGGAGAAAAAATAATGCGACATCATAAAGAGATGACCTGCAGTGGGACTTAAAATTACACCGACTACTGCACTTAAAATGATACATACTAGTAGACAAAAAATTACGCTTACTATAGGACGTAACATTACGCCCACTTCTTGAATTATAATTACGTCTAGTGTAGGACGTAAAAATATGCTTACTAGTAGGCACAATTTTTTTTTAGTCAAGCACTGGTCGTAATTTTACGTCCTGTTGCAGTCGTAATTTTAAGTCCAATGGTTGGCGTAATATTATGTCATATATTAAGCGTAAATCTAACTTTATTTTAAACATTGTTTAAGGCGAAGACTGGCAAACCTTTTTTGGAACGGGTTGCCAGATACTTGGTCTGCCAAAATCCGCCTGGGTTACCCCATCACGAATGGCGCTGCCATCTTCCGCCGATTTAACTGTTGAGATGATTTCTGTGAGATAAATCTTAGCGCAGTCGGCAAATCCCCTGTTAGCCGTAATTTGTTGTAAATCATATATTAGGTGTAAATGTAACACTAGTCGTGGGTGTAATTTTAAGTCCTATCGTTGGCGTAATTTTAAGTTCAATACTGGGCGTAATTTAAATCATATAGTAGGTGTAATTTTAAGTCCTTATATTACGCGTGCGTATCCTCGTAGGCGACGAATTATTTTCGACCATACAACCTCTATCTCTCACAGGAGTGATGAACCCAACACCCATTCTGGGTTAGTAAACGTTCAAGGAAATCATTTGGATCTGCCTAAAAAATGCCCGATTTCCCCGTGATGTGATGCGCACTTTTGATCATGTGTCAGAAGACATCGTACTCACCTTCATCATGCCAAGTTTATTGTACGGAATATTCTCAACTCTCTCACGGGATATGCTAATAGAATTGTTTATTTTATTTATAGTCAATAGCTTGTCATGCATCATCCAGTAGTAAATACGATCAATGTTTTTATCGGAGGTGGCTATTAAAAGGAGTCCAGATCTTGGGTCATGTTCAAGACTCTCCCTGCCCCTCCTAAACTCAAGTAAAGACATTTGCACTGTTGATAAAGCTGGAGCGTCATCCATTAATGAACAAATATGTCAGCATCTATGTCCTTGGGGGCTTAACCCTTTTACTGTACTTACTTGATAACACCACGATGCCAAATTTTGTCCGTTTACAACAGAAATAACTATTTTTGATTCTTTGAAGTCAGACGTCAATTTACCGCGAAAGAAATAATCAAATTATTAATGAGAAGACATATATATAATTTTATAAATAAATATATATATATATATATATATATATATATATATATATATATATATATATATATATATAAAATTTTAATATATATATATATATATATATATATATATATTCAACTTTACAATTTAAGTGCCGTACTAGATTGCCAAAATAGGTTCCATCACTGTACAATTAAAATAGCTAGATGTGACCATAATTTTTATGCTATCAGTTACTTTTCTCGCACTTCCTGATGGATGTGTTAAGTATATCGATGTTCCCAAAATAGAAATTATAAACAGAAATGGATAATTAAAAAGCCTGTGTCTTCTTCTTACATTATATATAAATATATATATATATATATATATATATATATATATATATATATATATATATATATATATATATAGTGGATACTGGACACATTGAAAGGAATATATAAATATGATGAATGGATGCTATGCATTGTCTAAGAATTCAGTCCAAGAGAAAAGATCCAAAATAATGGGGCTTTGACGGCAAAGGCGCCGACTTAAAGAATAAGACATTTTGTCCAGAGAAAATTATCTCTAAAATGCTATTCTTTCTGATATTGTCTTCGTCGTTTTTTGTTGTTTTGTTTTTTTTTCTGGCACATCGTGA
>CAHIKZ030000751.1:95000-97500 GCA_903632075.3 Acanthosepion pharaonis | reverse complement strand
ATCTATCTATCTATCTATCTATACACATATGTATGTGATTCCATCTATCTATCTATCTATCTATCTATTTATGTATGTGATTCCATCTTACTATCTATCCATCTATCTATCTATCTATCTATCTATCTATCTATACACGTGATTCCATCTACTATCTATCTATCTATCTATCTATACTTATGTATGTGATTCCCATCTATCTATCTATCTATCTATCTATTCCATCTATATCTATCTATCTATCTATCTATCTATCTTCCATCTATCTACTATCTATCTATCTATCTATCTATCTATCTATACACGTATGTGTGATTCCATCTACTATCTATCTATCTATCTATCTATCTATCTATACACGTATGTGATGTCTACTTCCATCTATCTATCTATCTATCTATCTATCTACTATATATCTATCTATCTATACACATCGCTATCTATCTATATGTGATTCCATCTACTATCTCTATCTATATACACGTATGTATGTGATTCCATCTATCTATCTATCTATCTATCTATCTATGATCTATACACCATCTATCTTCTATCTATCTATCCATCTATCTATCTATGCTATGTATGTGATTCCATCTATCTATCTATCTATCTATCTATACACGTATGTATGTGATTCCATCTATCCATCTATCTATCTATACACGTATGTATCTATCCCATCTACATCTATGTATCTATCTATACACGTATGCATCTATCTATCTATCTATCTATCTATCTATCTATCTATACACGTATCTATCTAATCTATCTATCCATGTACTATCTATCTATCTATCTATCTATCTATCTATCTATCTATACACGTATGTATTCCATTCCATCTATCTATCTATCTATCTATCTATCTATACACGTATGTGATTCCATTTTCTATCTATCTATCTATCTATCTATACACATGTATGTGATTCCATCTACTATCTATCTATCTATCTATCTATCTATCTATACCATGTGATTCCATCTATCTATCTATCATCTATCTATGTGATTGAGTAGGTATGTGATTCCATCTACTATCTATCTATCTATCTATCTATCTATCTATCTATCTATCTATACAAGTATGTATGTGATTCCATCTACTATCTATCTATCTATCTATCTATCTATATACACGTATGTATGTGATTCCATCTACTATCTATCTATCCATCTATCTATCTATCTATCTATATATCTATACAACATCTACTATCTATCTATCTATCTATACACGTATGTATGTGATTCATCCATCTATCTATCTATCTATCTACGTCTATCTATACACGTGTATGTGATTCCATCTACTATATCTATCTATCTATCTATCTACTATCTTATTCCATCTATATCTATCTATCTATCTATCTATCTATCTATCTATCTATACACGTATGTATGTGATTCCATCTACTATCTATCTATCTATCTATCTATCTATGTGATTCCATCTACTATCTATCTATCTATCTATCTATAGTATGTATGTGATATCTATCTATACACGTATGTATGTGATTCCATCTATCTATCTATCTATCTATCTATACACGTATGTATGTGATTCCATCTACTATCTATCTATCTATCTATCTATCTATCTATCTATCTATCTATACACGTATGTATGTGATTCCATCTACTATCTATCTATCTATCTATCTATCTATCTATCTATCTATCTATACACGTCATTCATCTATATCTATCTATCTATCTATCTATCTATCTATCTATCTATACACGTATGTATGTGATTCCATCTATCTATCTATCTATCTATCTATCTATCTATCTATCTATCTATACACGTATGTATGTGATTCCATCTATCTATCTATCTATCTATCTATCTATACACGTATGTATGTGATTCCATCTACTATCTATCTATCTATCTATCTATCTATCTATCTATCTATCTATCTATCTATCTATATGTATGTGATTCCATCTACTATCTATCTATCTATCTATCTATCTATCTATACACGTATGTATGTGATTCCATATCTATCTATCTATCTATCTATCTATACATATGTATTCCATCTATTCATCTACTATCTATC
The DNA here is from genome assembly GCA_903632075.3 of Acanthosepion pharaonis. Taxonomy (NCBI): domain Eukaryota; kingdom Metazoa; phylum Mollusca; class Cephalopoda; order Sepiida; family Sepiidae; genus Acanthosepion; species Acanthosepion pharaonis. The sequence continues at coordinate 95,416 of CAHIKZ030000751.1, read as the reverse complement.
TATCTATCTATCTATCTATCTATCTATCTATCTATACATTATATATATGTGATTCCATCTACTATCTATCTATCTATCTATCTATCTATGTCTATCTATATCTATCTATCTATATCTATCTATCCATCTATCTATTATTGATTCCATCTACTATTCTCTATCTATCTATCTATATCTATGTGATTCCATCTACTATCTATCTATCTATCTATCTATACATCTATCTATCTATCTCTATCTATCTATATGTATCTATCTATCTATCTATCTATCCATCTACTATATCTATCTATCTATCTATCTATCTATCTATACACGTATGTGATTCCATCTACTATCTATCTATCTATCTATCTATCTGTCTATCGGACACTATGTATGTGATTCCATCTATCTATCTATCTATCTATCTATCT
>CAHIKZ030000751.1:65000-85000 GCA_903632075.3 Acanthosepion pharaonis | reverse complement strand
CAATTAGCAACCTTACCCCGCCACCACATTAGTCTTGAACAGACTGTTGGTGTCGAATTTTGCTGGCAACAGCCTCAGTTTTTTTTTTTTTGACCGCTTTGTTGAGCGGTTGTGAGCTCGAAGTCCTGATACTGGATATTTAATTAGGTGGAAACTGGTTGCTTTTACTCATCCATCTACAGGGTGATTGAAAAGTAACTCCCTATTTTATGTTTGAGGGACTCTCCCGTCTGTAATACACCTTGACAAACAAGAAGGAGAAAAGGCTTACCGGAGTCTAAGCGAGACGTTTGACATGCGAGAAGGAAACTCAGACATGCGGTAGAATAAATAACAAATACTCGTGTGTGTGGCTAGCGATATCTTTATTTTCTATTTCTTTTTCTAGAAGTGTTGTAGGGTAGGACCCTTTACCTGACAAGAGTTAATCACATAAACGTTGTTTATAGAGTGAAAGGGAGCTGACTATTCAAACAATGACTGCTTAATATATATATATATATATATATATATATATATATATATATATATATACAACACCGGCTAACTGTAATTTTTACATGACAGGAATCCCATAAAATAGAAAGTTAATTTTCAAACCTTGTATATATTATCGTAGTCCCTTCACAACTCCATTCACGTGATCAAGGGCTGACATTATATATCTTCATGACCTTGACCTTTTCTTCATTGCGTCGATCTTCAATTTACTATGGTAAGTCTATTTTAAATTTATAATAAACCTAATTTCTTTTCAGTTGCTTCAGTGTCACGAACTTAGTCTAAATACTCTTTGTGAGCATTTTTATACTTTGTAGTAACTCTGAATTTATTTTCTTTAAATATTAAATAGGTATACAGGCTCAGTTAAAGGTTATACTCCCATATCATATAACCCGGCGATTTCTCGCCGAACTGGGAGGAGGAGGTTCAGGATAAGTCAACACAAGTTCTCTATTAAGTTACAGTCCTTTTTTTCGTCTGCCAACTGGACGCTAGTTGGTCTTTCTAATCCATTCTTATTTCCGGTGCTCTTGCCCTTTACTACCTCTGACTACTACTGACCCTTATCTTCCGGCATTCTTAGCCTTTATTATTTCCGGTTACCTCGGCTCCTTACTTTCGGCAATCCTGATCAAAACTACCCGGACATTGACGCAACATTGACTAATATATGTCCGCCGCTTCATCGTGGATTTCTTCAACGGACAACCAGACTTCTTTTTTTTTTAAGCATTTCACCCCAAGCAAGGCGGGAAGCCACTAGGACGCAAGGTGTTACAGAAAATTTAGAGCAAGATCAGATAGGAGTGATAGAAGAAAGGATGAGGGTAGTGGATAGATCAAGGCAACTGGAGATGTCGATTGACATTACACTTGAATAGCTGGAGATTATAGCTCACAGGGAAACAGGAGAAGGGAAGGGAGTTCCACAGGCGAGAGGTGCGAGACATGAGGCTATTAGAGTAGAAGAGACGGCTACATTTAAGAGTTTCGACAGTGAAGGGGTGAGAGCGAAATGCCAGCCTCGTAAGGCGCTGGAACTCATGACGTCTGAGAACCAGCGAATGCATCTCCTAGGAGCAATTTCCATGAAAGTATTTGTAGAACGGACAGAGGGAGGCGACGGCGCGTCTGTGAGGAAAGTGACTGTAGACGAGACGCCAGGGCAGGGCCAACCACATTGCATATCCTCCTCTGGAGCCTATCAAGAACCCCGAGGCAAACAGAAGGGCACTAGACCATATATGGCAGCAAAAGTCATCTCTATCGCAACCCAATTCACCTGGTTGATTGGCGTTAACGGACCTGCTTGCAACAGCCCTGAACATCCGGTTACACTGGGTCCCTGCTTCCCGCTTTCCTGTCAACCTAACCCACCTGGTTTAGGAAACTGCTACATTCATATCGTCCAGACTCAATCAACCTATTCAGTACACTTCGGTTAGAATACTACGGAAGGTTGACCATTGGACCTAACAAGCAACTACGCAACGTCAGCACCGACCATCTAAATTGAACTTTCTTCTCCTTGGCTATATCGTCCAGACTGCAACCAACCTATTCCGTACATTTTGGGTAAACACTACGGAAGGTCCCAGCACAGTTACATTAAAATGGAACTCTTTTCTCTTTGGCTGTATCGTCCAAATAAATTACTCCGCACACTTCGGTTAAAATACTATGGAAGGCTAATCATTGAATTCAACCAGCAACTTTTCAGCACTTTCGCCGGACATGTGAACTGAATTTTCGAACTGTGGACTTACATGCCAACATAACTTACATAGACTCTACTTTTAAAATTTAGTCACAGTTATATGATCTAGATCTTCTAGCCGCGGTCAGTATTCCTCAATTTACCTAATTCTGCCTCCATTACTTGATTCATCGTGTGTTCATGTTCCTTTAATCCAAACACGTATTTTTGTATGTGACGTAAATAAATTTCCTATTAAATTTTAGTTTGCTGTCCTCTTGTTGGCCTGTCAGATTTCACGTCTTTTATTTTTAAAATTGTTAGTGGGCCTCTTGTAACTCATACTTATTTGGGGCGCACAGGCCATTTTATATCGCGTCCCTTCCACTGGGATCCGCTACAATATTTAAATAGTTTACTGGGTTTTGTAGGGGATGATTTATTTTTCCCTCTGCAGCATTTTTTCCCGCAGACGAACCGTTGAAATCCTGTCGCCCATCTATCGCCATTTCTACGGCAAATGTCCAGATGAGCTCCACTCTTTAGTTCAAGCAGTTGAGACTCGAGAGGAGGATTTATTTGGTAACAAAGAAAACAATTGTGAACTGTTACGTGACATCTGTCCTTCTTTACGGCAGCGAATGTTGGACGATCTTCTCAAAGAGACTCGAGGCGACAGAGATGTGGTTCTACAGAAGGATGCTAAGGATATCATGGACCGAACGTGTGAGCAACGATGAGGTCTTAGAGAGGATGCAAACAAAGAGGAAGTTTATACTTAACACCAGGAAGAGGCAACTGAAGTTCCTTGGACGCATAATGAGGAAGTAGGGCCTAGAGAATCTGATACTCACATGTCGAATAGAGGGAAAGAGAGACAAGGGAAAACAACGCATGACATACCTAGCGGGATTAAGCAAGTGGATGACAGAACGTTGTCTGGGGGAGAAAGCAGAGGGAAGGAATCGAATTGTTTAGGAGGCACGGTGGAGTAATGGATAGCGGCTTGGATTGAGGAATCGGAGAGCCGAGTTCGAATTCCAGTCAAATCCATTACATTCATTTACGTGCTAATACCCTTGGGAAAGGTGTGAATCCTCTTCTTCTCCCTCCAGCTATGGGTAAATAGCAGAACAGACTGGGTTCTATACAGACTTGGATGGCAACTGGTCTAGGAGAAGGAAAACTCTGAATTCAAAACCTGCGGAGGGTGAATGGAGTCTCTCTGAGCCTTGGTTGGCAATCCATTTAGTGATGGTGTCACGATAAAAACACCCTTGATAGCCCGAGCGAAGCGTCAAGAATTCAGCAATTTGATAAGATTATGAACTACACCCATCAAAGTATTGGTGAGTTCAATCTTGGCTGAGGCCGCAAGATGATGATGAGAGGGAAGGAACTTGTTGAGAACTGTAAGGGATAAGAGGGAGTGAAGAGCCATGATCACCTACGTCTTGAAAGGACATGGCACATAAAAAGAAGTTGAGACTCACTGAAGAAAATCGCTCACATTTCCTGTTTCTTTCATTTGTAAGGAAGACGTTTCAACCAAGAAATTTTACCCCTTGAACTTTGTGGATATTTGGCGTTTTTCGGATTTTGGATGTATTTGGTAATTTCGGATAAAGGATCCTCAAACTGTAGTAAGACCCAGCGTTTAATAGTAACAATAACAAGAACTATATTAAGACGGCAGATCTATAAGTGTTTCTCTGATTTGCGCCTGTTCATCGGTATCGATTTGTTTGAATTGATGCAACGAAGATATAGTACTGGCCTTCTGGGGGTCAAAAATACCACGAGCCATGCCCATTACCCTGCAAAAGAAAAGAAAACATAAAATACAGTTAAGTTTCAACCCAATTCATCAATAGATATATTTAGCGTCTCGGGCTCATTGTTTAGGCTTTTGTTTTGTTTTAGTCATTCTGAAAACATTTCTATACCAACACTTGGCAAACGAGTATGTTTTCTCTTCCGTAAATTGAATGTTTTGGAATGATTCCACGGATTTAAAAGCAGTTTTTAATTTTCTTTTCGTCCTACAATTTCTTTTTCAGATTCTTTGTTCATATGAGAATGAATTTTATTTCCAGACAATCGTAATATTAACGAAGTAAATAATTTTCATTACAGTACAGTTTAGGCAGAAAATGTCACTTCCTTTCATAGTATTCTGATAATGATGTTAAACATTGAAATATTAACTAAAATAGTCATATTCTCTTATTTGTTATTCAAATTTTGAATGATGTTTAAGATCGTAATGTTTATCGGCCCAGAAGACGGGATCGGCATCTCAAGTTCAAATTTTATTTGAAGCCGTTGCATTTACTCTCGCACAAATACTTTTGGAAAAATATGAATTCAAAGCAATTCCTCAAGTTAGATGTTTATAGCATGGCAGTCAGGGATTTGGTTCGCAATAAGTATGGGATGACAACTCTGACTTCGAAACTGTAATAAACTGGAGCAGGACGACCCATCACCCCTAACTCAACGCCGCCGACTCAGCACCTACGATTCAACAACATGCAAGTTATGAAATTTTTTCGTCGACTTTTTAAAAACAAATAAAGGTAATTTATTAAGGATCATTTTTAAAACATATCATTTTTAAAACCGAATAAAAGTAATTTATTAAGGATCATTTTTTTAAGGCATGACTTTATTTTTAATTTAAAAAATTATTGAAAATTGCATTGCAATTCCCCTCAAATATTCAGATCGTTGTGAAAAAGAAGAAACAATTTACAGGGTGGTGGTAAGTTGTCACAGAGTGCAGTTCGCTATTACTCAGTCGGCGGTGATGAACTCTCCACTCCCGGCAATAACCTATTTACTATGAAAATAAGTAAATAAAAGGAAATATTCAGCTTGAAAATAAAATTAAACCTCACCCAAATTATAATTCTGCATTTATTTTTTTGTGCATTCAATAAAAAAAATACTTGTAAATTGATATGTTGGATAACTGAATTTCAAAATGTAAAAGAATGATTTTATGTAATCCGTTTTGTCTTTCAAAAGGACTTTTTCAGACTAAGTAATGGATAGTGGCTCGGATTGAGGAGTCGGGGAGCCGAGTTCAAATTCCAGTCGAATCCATTACATTCGCTTACGTGCTGATACCTTTGGGAAAGGTATGAATACCCCACCAGCTATGGGTAAATAGCAGGACAAACCAGGTTCTATAGCCCTGGATGTCAACTGGACTACCACAGAAAGAAATGGCAACCTGCCTCGGGAAAAATCTGCCTCGCCAATCATGTACCGACTGACTAAGAGAGAATCTATAAACAAACACCACTATCTATAAAAGGCAGGGTGTGTGTGTGTGTGTGTGTGTGTGTGTGTGTGTGTGTGTGTGTGTGTGTGTGTGTAAAGAATGCATGGCCGCAATTATCGACGGATTTGCACCAAAATTTACATGCACATGCTCCAAGTTAGCCCATCGATAGTGAAAATAATCGATTTTTCATGCTTCTACGGCAGTTTTCACGTCGTTGGCGGCCATTTTGTACTGGCCAGAGTGAGAGCCTATAGCTGGCTGCCACGAATAGGCAGGAAGATTCTATTGGCCAGCATGAGAGCCAACAGCTGACTGACACGAATGTTAACTAGCATGATAGCATGCAAAAAAAATCGATAGCTGCATTCGTCACATGTGGGAAAAATTTAATTCTGCATGGCATTTTACTCCAATTGGCTCATTCGCTTGCTTAAACTCAACGTTGATTCTGAATCCCCAGAACTGGGTTGGGTGTGAAAAAGTATTTGTTGTTAACATTCTTTTTTCATTCGGCTTTTCCAGTTACGAGTCCTTTTTTTAAAGCTGATCGTTTTGTGTTCATTTTGTTTAGTTCTTTTTTTCGTAACAGATTTAATGTTTAGTATAGAGCTTAGAAAAAATTCGCAGTGTGAGATGTAGCAACATCAGCACGGCAAAGGGCACTCCTTTAAAAGCAAGGAAGCGCAAAAATATTTTAAGTCAAGTGATAGCGATTGCTGTATGAGTCGTACGATTTTTGAATCAAGCACTAGCCATGTTTTTAATTTGCTCCCAGAGTAGGCCTGATTCCAAAATGGTATGATATGTCGGATTACGGCCTCTGGGAGTAAAGTGTAAAACACGGACATTTTTATTTTTAAATACTGTAATTTGAGAACAGTAAATTTTTTAAAATTTGAACATGTGCTATTAAAAGTTAGAGAGTTGTCTCTCTTTAATTGTTTTTATCAATAGAAGCCAAGATGGTGGAATCCAAAACAATCGCAGTAATGAAAACTTGGGAATCCAAAATTTCAGGATTGCGGATCCGGAACCGGTCGAGAACATTTTTAATTTGCTCACATAGTAGGCCTGATTCCAAAATGGTATATGTTAAACTACGACCTCTCCGTGTAAAGTTCAAAAAGTTTGACACAGTGAAACACTGACAATGGCATTTATCATATAGATTTATTTATATTCTTCCCCATTAGGAGTAGATAGGTTTGCCTATGGTCCGGTTTACACTATTCCCCGGTCTTTTGAACAGGTGTAGATATTTATCCTTTGTTTCCTGTTTAGGATTGGATTTCCGGCTCCTTCTAAAATCTGCTTCAGCTCTAATCGTATGACGTCCCTACTTAAAACTCTGAACTTTTATTTAATATTTATTTACATTTTTTTCTCAACAGGAGTAGATAAGTTTGGCTACCGTCCGGTCCACGTCCCTCTCCGACCTTAGTTCCTGTTTACTCGTGTGTTTCCGGTTCCTTCTAAAGTTTTTTTCCTTCTCTTCCACTTCCGGTGGCTCTTTCCGTTTTTACGACATGATCATCATGCTTGGGGTGGTGCCTCTTACTCTGAAACCTTTTACCGCAAGTTGCTCTTGGGCCTTGTACATGGAAGCACCATTGTGAAAAAAATAAAAACTTCCTAGAATTCTCTAGAAGTCCACACAGTGGTGTTTACACCAAAATTTATTATGACACACCTCGAGCGTTGAGAGCTAAACCTGTGTTTCTAGCGTACATATGACGATTATTTGAACTCTTATTGCAATGTTTTGTTAAAGTTGTTAAGCTTGAATATTTTAACAATGTGATAGGGGAATTTCTACTGATATTTTATTGTCGTAAAACTCACAATAAGTGTCATCAGAAAAACGTGAAATTTTCCTGAGTCTTTCTATCTTTTCTATTTATTATTATTATTATTATTAGTAGTAGTAGTAGTAGTAGTAGTAGTAGTATTTTATTTGATTTCTGTTGTATGCACATTTCATTTCGGGTCCAAACCAGAGACATGTCAGAAATGGCTTTTGTTAAATTATTAATATTATTATTATTGTTCCTTAGTTAATCAGCACGTACGCTGTTCCCAGCCCATACCTCATAAATAATGGACTAATCCATTTTGATCAAGAAGAAATAAGGAAAAGACATATAAGAGAGACACTGTTTCTATTGTACTCAGTTTTTTAGCGAAAGAAAGAAAGAAAGAAAGAAAGAAAGAAAGAAAGAAAGAATATAGACGGGACGATAACGCATGTGTTTAACGTTTGCCTCATTAAAATGAAAGACTTGTCAATTTTAAATCTTTTTAATAGTACCCTCTTACTTCGTTAAATAATGACCTGCATTCGTACACATGATTGTTATTGCAATACTGAGCAACGTATTAAAAAACAAAAATACCTCGTTAGAAACAAAGAAAAGAGTACCGAATTGTTACGTGATATTTGTCCTCCTGTATGGCAGGGAACGCTGGAGGGTTTCCTCGAAGGGGAAGAAGAGATTTGAGGCAACAGAAATGTCGTTCTACAGAAAGATGCTGAGGATACCATGAATCGAACATGTGAGCAACGACGAAGTTCTAGGGACAATGAAAACAAATACTCAACATAGGAAGAGATGGCTGAAATTTCCAGGACAAATAATGAGGAAAGAGGATTTGGATAACCAAAGTAGCTTTCCAAAAGCTAAGTAGAGTATTAAGAAACAGAAAATACTTTATTAGAAACAAAGAAAAAAGAGTACTGAACTGTTACGTGATTGCTGTCCTCCTATATGGCAGTGAATGCTTGACAATTTCCTAAAATATGAAGAAGCAACTTGAAACAAAAGAAATACGGTCCTACAGAAGGATGCTGAGGATAACACGGACTGAATACGTAAGCAACTACAAAGTTTTAGAGAAAATGGAAACAAAAAGGAAACTTATACTTAACATCAGGATGAGACAGTTGAAATTTCTATGGTACATAATGAGGAAAGAGGGCTTGGAAAATCTGATACTCACAGGACAGATTGAAGGCAAGAGGGAGATAGGAAAGCAATGCATAAAAGACTCAATGACCTTGAGTAAATGTATGGCGGAACAGGATTTATAAGGGATTAAAAAATCCATTAAGAGCTACAAAGAAGAGAAAATTGTCGAGAGCCACGATCGCATACATCCTGATGGTACATAAAGAAAGAAGAAGCTGGAATATTTAACAATGCAACAAGGGAACTTCCATCGGTATTTTATAGCCGAACTGGAAACAGAACTTAATCAACCATTAGCTCATGATTTATCAGAAAATCCAAATAGCAAAGCCATAAAAATTTTCCCGATTACTACTAGATATTATTATTGATATTTTTATTATTATTATTATTATTATTATTCCACACCAGAGGAGTGTAAATATAAAACAATAAAACCTCTTTTCCAGGCCTGTAAAGAAAGTAGTTTCAAAACTATGAACAGATATATACTATTGCTACACGAACGAAAGTTTAATTTATAGATTAGATAATAATTATTTTTATGTCTTAACATTAAACATGATCGAAACATTAGCGAGTAAGGCCAGACATCATCAATCAAAATTTATTCATTTAAAAATAAAAAAATAAAGACTCACACGAATCGATGAGGGTGTGTAATGATGGAAATAGATTCGACTTTTTTTGTTCAGAATATATAAATAAATAAAACTCAATATTTCCGTTATCCACATGCTTTTATGTGATAGTTCTCTGGAAACAATAAATATTTTTCTCATGATGGCTGCCACCTCGTTGTCGGGTGTGATCACCGAAAGATATTGTAATTCCTAGTTGCGATTCGAATGTATACGGCTCTTTAGATGGTCAAACTTTTAAAAACTATGGTAAAAATTGGGCAAACGAGAAGCGTACATTGTGATAATTAGGTATATTTTGTGATCATTTGAATGTCTTTTCAATCCCCGATGTGGCATGCAAACGTTTGACAGGAATTCATGCAATTAATTATAGTTGGTCCGTTCACTGGTACGATGATTTCGCCTATGACTTAATTTCTCTGTTTACTCAAAAAGCAAAGCCTGCCACAGACATCGCAGGTGACGTCATACCTGCGTCCGACATAGACTTTTTCGGACACTACTTTTTTCTGCTTTTCTTTCGCAATATGAGAATTCTCGAAAGCAACTTTTCTATCATGAAAATTCTTTCAGCAGGTTGTTGGATCATTTGCGGAAACCCCCATTTATATGTTTTCTTTTTCTTTTTTTATAATCATTTCACCCCAAGCAAGCCGGAAATGACACAAATGCGCAGGTGATTACAGGAGAGAAAGTGAAGGAGAAGACTGAAAATAGTGAGGATTGAGAAAAGGACAAAAGATGGACGGGATTTTAAAAGACAAAAGATGGCGATTGATGTTGCATTTAAATAATTTGAAGATCGGAGCTATCAGGGAAGCAAGTAAACGGAAGGGCGTTGCATAGGTGGGAAGTGCAGGAAAAGAAACTGGTAGGGTATAAGTGGCGGTTTCATTTAGGTATTTCAACAGTAAAAGGGTGGGACCTAGATACCAATCTAGTAGCAAGTTTAAATTCATGTAGTCGGGCTACCAGGGAAAAATGTTCGTCAGAGCACTTACCATGAAAATGTTAGTAGAAAAGAAATATGGAAGCCACGTCATGTCGGTGAGAAAGTGACTGAAGTCAAGATGCCTGGTCAGCATCGATGGTATTGCTGAAGATGAATAGCAGGGGCATCAGTTATCTTGTAACATTTGCAAGATTCAGCGATTTGGGTTTACAATATATGAATAGATAAAAGTTAATATTTCCGGTAGTCGCATGTTTTTAGGTGTTCGTTGTATGCGAACAATACAATTGTTTCCAATACATATATAAGGAATCCCTCGATTAGTGCAGCTGCGTACATTAAAAGATACGCACTAATCGAAAACGCATTAATCGAATATAACATGAAATGATGTAATTTGTAGCCTAAATTTTAGTGTCATTCACAATTAATTTCTAAATTGCGTACTTTTTAATTAAAATATAGGTACATATTTTCTATCTTTAGAAATTTTTCAAATACATCATAATTCATTAGTATTTTAACCTGAAAATTTTATTTATAATCTTTCCATAGTAAATGCATACATCTTTTATATTTCGATATTTCTTTATAAATGAAAATTTCTGTCTCGAATTAAATCGTCCTTTTTTTTTAACAAAAAAATCGGAAATTTCCTTTTAAGACCTTCAAAATAAACATGAAAAAAAATCAAAATATTCAAAAAATTTTAATAGAGATAAATATTTTAATATTCATTTTTATTATTGGCTTATAAAATTTATTTATTTATATACATCTATTTTTTAACACTCCTATAACGTAATACTTGGCATTTTTTCATTTTTAAATTTTAGTAAAGAATAAAAACATCAATTCTCAAATACCATGGTTAAAATGAAGAAGGTTTTATCACACTAACCGAATATTATGTATTCACTGAGCTAATTTCGATATAAAAATTTTAGCGCACTAATGGAAAACGCATTAATCGAAAGCGAATTAATCGATGGATTCCTATATATATATATATATATATATATATATATATATATATATATATATATATATATATTCCATTCCATATACACTGCATTTATATATACTGCATTACTTATTTTATATAAAAACAAAGCACGTCATCACACAGCTACTACGTCCATTGTTGTTACTCAAAGCGGTTGGCATATCTTGTTTTATTAGATTTGTTCTAATAAATATAAATTTAACGTTGCACTAAATGTGCTACTTAATGTTTTCATATAATGCACTAATATATATTTATATCGGAGAGACATTACAAAATCTAAAAGTCCGTATCTACGAACATAAAAGAGATTTACGTTTAGACAACCATTCAAACTCGCTCGTAAATACACGGGGACAAAACTCTCGGTGCCGCTTTAGTGTGTGTCCTACCGACCAGTGTATCCTAACTCTAAATTCTATCCCGAATTATCTAACGTAAGGAGAAAAGCAAAGACGGAAGGAGGCGTGCCATTTATTATTGTATTATAAAATTTGAAATAAAAAAAATTATAAAATGAGAAATTTGACTGAAAAATCTTAAAACAAAATATCTGAATCCTTTAAATAAAAACATTCCGAATGTCTTTTAATATATCGAGAAAAAAGACGGGACAATGCTTTAAGAATGTTGGATACACATCTGTGGTAGTAAGAGATATACTAAAGCAGAAACTGATTGGTAGGACACACGCTAAAGCAGCAATAATCTGGCCATAACTTCGATTTGACAAATGTCACTCTAATTAAAAGTGAAAATAATTCTTTATGATAAAAGTACGTCGACGGACTACTAATGACAATATTACCAACTATAAACTCGCATCAAAAACATTATATTACATCACCAACCTTTATTGAATCCATTCTTAAAGAAACTAACGCATGTTTATTTAAAACAAACAGTATTTACATAGAAATGTTCTCAAATCAAAACGTGAAAAAACACCAAACATGTCTAGACATAAACACATACACTCTTTAGAATATACATTATCATCGGAATCTCACACAGAGAAACCAGAATTATTATACATTTACATACCCGTCTTGGGTATGACGATAAACTACATCCGCATCCTGGGTAAGACGATAAACTACGTCCAGCAGCAAGGCCTCTGATCAGGAGGTTTTGAGGAGCGTGAAACCACCTCTTAATTGCTGGTGTTCCCAGGTCCACCCTGACCCGGGGTGGTAGCACCTGTTAGGGTCCCAGCTATGAGCAAATAGTTAACCCCGAAACTGGGGTAAAAACACTATGAAAGTGTAAAAATAGGTTTTAATACCAGAAATATTTTTAAATATTATTACCAGCAATAAATTTTTGAAAAGAAATATTACCAACAATGTTTTTTAAAACAATAAATATTACGAGCAATACATTTTGGAAAAAAAAAATATTACCAGCAATACATTTTTTGAAGGAAAAATATTACCAGAAATAGATTTTTGACAAAACAAAATATTACCAGCAATAAAAAAATTTTATCGGCATTAAATAACGCATTGAGGTTAATATGTCGTAAAACAAACCAAACCAAACGAAACACTTACATACATAAAGCAATATTTACTGTTTTTTTCATTTAGGCTTGGAATCCGTTAATTTCCTGAAACTTCGAATGCCCGTGTCGTCTCTCCTTGAATTCAGAACGCCACAAATTGTACTAACGTTTGTTTAACAAGTCGAATGCACAAGAAACATGATTAACCAATAAACATCAAACAGCACAAAAGTAGAAATGCCGAAATTTCTTTCATCTTTTTCTTCAACTATACTCTGAATCTTTAATGCAAGTTAAACATGTTAGATTGATAAACCTTTTTCTATGTAATATTTAGCTTATCATGATATATTAATTACCCACAGGGCCAATGTAAGGGTTCCACCACCGAAACTATGAGACGGGGACGCCCACTCTACTACATCTCAATTGTCATACGGTTAACGTTGACGTTAATAGCTGGCCACTCGTATTCGTCTACTAGGGCGGCTGGCTAATCCCTATTGCAGACGCTTGCTCAGGCGCATTTTTGTGTTTGTTCAACACCCACAAAGCCCACCTGTGGTTTATACAACTATGCTAAGCAGAACTTAGTTGAACTTTCTGGGGGAGAAGCTTGTTATCTAGCAAGATCAACAATCTGAACATGACCAGCACGCTGAAACCCTCGGTCACGGTGACTTGTGACTTCGTGCTAGCACTGCTATCGACGGCCCCAAGGGTTCTGTCTACACAATTTCCGTCTTGGGTCAACCCGTGGTATGGTTTTCAGGCACTTTCCAAAGGTGCCACATGCTGGGATCGTTCCCCTCCAGACTGGTAACCTCAGGAAGTCTCCTTCCTGACAAATCGACCATGGTGAGATTCGAACCCGGGTCTCATGGTCTAAAAGCGGACTGTAACTATAAGGTAGTTTTACTATAAAACACAAATTTTATTGTCACCTATTTGTACACAATAATGGATCATATGTAATTATCATTCAGTCGATCTAGCTCAGACATTGAAGAGTCTATTACGCCAAATATTACGGTCTTGCATCAAAGTCGAAAGGTTATTAGGGTGGCATTCTGTGTCATAACATAGCTGGCCAATGTATGTTCTTGCATCTTTTTTCTTTGTTATTGTTGTATCGTCGAGGTGCATGATATAGAGAGAAGAATGGGTGTTTAATATATTTATTAAGCACCAGTATCCGATGCTAACGGATACATACAAAAAAAAACACAGAACAATAAGTAACAAAACAATTAACAAGACAACTTACAAGGAATAAAGGAGGGTCAAATGCTGTATAGTCAAACGAAGAAAGATCAGTCCGAATATTAATTAGCTTAGTACTAACTTATTAATCAACAGTTGAAGTCCTTAATCGTAGGTTATTTACGGCTATGAGACCATCTGGTAGAGTGTTAAAGGGGTGCTAGCTACTCTAGATCAGTTATCACACTTGACTACCTATTAAGAACTTCCCTCGACAAAAATCATACGCAATATAGTTGAACAATTCAACTAGAAAAAATGAAAATAAATACAATGAATCGCAATACATATTAGAGAGATGCCATAATAGATCATTCCATCTTAAATTCACAATGTTTTACGACATTTTTAACATCGACTTAATATCTTTCTTGTTAAAAAGTTGAATAATTTTAACATATTAAACATCATGGCTGAAAACTGGCGAATTTTATAGTGTTTTTTCGAAACATAACATGAGCAAGCAAAAGAAATTCATTTATTTTGACAAAAAAAAACCCACCCCAGAATGATGTCAAAATCCGCGATAATTTTTTATCCTTTTAATTGTCACTTGTCCTTAGTTTAATTTTTAACGTATATAAATGTAAGCAGAAAAAAAAGCAAATGTTTTCAAGATAAAATACTGCCTGTGGCACCAATCGAACTTGCCGCTCATGACGTGGTGTCGGGAATAGTACGCACCGACCCTGATTATACACACCTGGAGATGAACCACGAAAGTCGAAAGCTTGGCTATAGCCATTCTAAATTTCGTATATCACCAAGTGCCGTTTTTGCGGGGGGGATTATTCGCAATTTGGAGAGCAAGATTGACAAATTCCCTATGACATTTTGGAATGAAGAATATCTGTCAAAATAAACGAAATATATATCGATAAAGAGTGGGTAATTAAATGCGAAATTTCAAAGATCAAATATGGCGCATTTCGTCCTTCGAAGAGAATTCAGATTAAATAATGGTTTTAGTGATAGAATCTATCTATCTATCTATCTATCTATCTATCTATCTCTCTCTCTCTCTATATATATATATATATATATATATATATATATATATATATATATATATATATATATACATAGAGAGAGAGTGAGAGAGACGGGGTGCCCAATAAAAAGGCGGTAAATTTCTTATCTCTGTTTTATCTTTCACGAATAATTAACCTTGAGTAACCTTGAACAAATTTGTTACGTATTCATAACCTAGAGTAATCATTCAACTCTATATATATATATATATATATATATATATATATATATATATATATATATATATATATATTATTTATGTATGTATATAGAAAATCTACTCACAAAATCTATGGAAGAAGGAAAAGAAAGAAACTTCCATTACGATAATCCAATTCTCAGGCAAGTTCTATTACCGAAAGATGGTTGATTAACTAACGGAAACGCGTGCTGGGTTTAACGTCATATATATAATTTAGTTCTCGTTAAGATTATATGATAGTAAATCTTTTGCCGCGTCTTTATTAGCTTCTACACATTGTGTTAATGTTCTGGTCCTCGTTTATATGCGCAGTTCAGTTCTTGTTAAGCTAATAGACGGAATCTCAATAAGCCTGGGATATTTATATTATGTTGTGTTTTATTTCTGCTTACAGTGTTTGTTTGTCATGAGACATTACATTTATCTTTATTCACACGCGCACAGGAGATAATACGGTACGTGTTTTCTTTGCTCCAACTAACCTCCAATATTACGTACGGAATATTCTCCTCATTGGCATTCTAATCGTTTTTTTTTTTTTGTTAAACAACATCTATATTGGCTCAAGTCTCTTCTTCAGGTGTGGGTAAATTGTCCAGCATTCACTGCTATACAGTGGCCTAAGAAAAGTTTTTAGCCAGGAGAAATAAACTACATCCAATTCCAAAATTTAATTACGTAATCCCTATTCAACATAAATAAACAGTATTTGGAACTAGTATAGAGTAAGTCCTCCATTTGCTAATTTCAGTGCTTGTATTCGATTTTCATGGATTTGACCAAGTTATCAACAATCGTCTGAGCCATATTTTGCCACTCGTTTAGAAATGTTTCTTTAAGAGTTGCTTCTGATGTGATTTTAGGTGCACGCTCTCGAAATTTTTGGTGAAGGTGCTCCCAAACGTGTTCTATTGGATTCATATCAGGATTTTAGGCTACCCATGGCAGCGACTTGATTCCTTGCGATTCCTTCCAGGCCTTTGCTACTTTACTTGTATGACATGGCCATCCATCTTCTTGATAAAGGTAGACATTCTTGCCAATCTGATTGGTTTCAAATAGTAAGAGTAGTCCTTTCTCTAATATTTGACAGTATTTTGCACCATTAAACCACTCATCAAAAAGAATCAGCTCAGACCTTTCCTCCAGAGCAGACAGCGCTCCACACCATTACTCCAATCCCCCTATGTTTCACGGTGGCCTATAGACATTAAGTGTTCCAAGTCTCATTCTGATTTCTTTCATCTGTCCAAATTACAGACTGCCAAAATTCATAATCTTTGTTCTCGAATTCTCTCGCTCAGTCCATACGCCTATTCCTGTTAAGGGCTTCTTTCTTGCAATTCTTCTAGTTCTTTCAGAGTCTTTCACACCGCATATGGCGACATTTCCCTGCTGCTGGCGACATCTTTAACGTTATGACGGCGGTTTCTTAGAGGTTAATTTACAGGCGGACTATTTTCCTCATTCTGGTGTTATTATCATAATGTTTCAAACGTTGAGCTGACCTGCCTACATCCGGGGCGAGCAATATCTAACCAATAGTAAATAAGAACTAGGGAAGCTACCGAGAAACATGGTCAGAATGACGAGAACAATCACCATCTGTGGATTGAATAAAGGGTTCAGTTTAAAATTCACTGAAGGTTAAGCACCTAATGACACACACCTGATGAAGGTCGGAGGGCTCAAAGGTTGAAACGTTGTTATAATAACAATAAAGATGATGAGAATATTCCGCGTGTAATCTGGGTGGGGGCTAGTCGGAGCAAAGAAAACGAGTACCGTATTATCTCCTGTGCGCGTGAGAATGCAGATAAATGCCATGACTCATGACAGATAATAGGAGTCCGCTAATACTCTTGGATCGGTATGAATCCACCTCTACTCCCCCTGTTATGGGCTAATTAGTAGGGCTTTTATCAGTAAATCGTTATTATTTAAAAAAAAAATCTATAAATTATTTTTTAAATAATTTTCGGTATTAAATAACCTGCAAAAGGTTGATAAGCCATAAAAACGAATTAATAAATTTACTACTCCTACTATTCCTCTCTTCTGCCCTCTTCTTCTATCCTTTCTCCTACTCTCTTATTATTTGCTTCTCTTTCTTTTTTCTCTGCCTCTTCTTTTTTCGCTTCTCGATTCTTTCTCCGCTTCTCCACTTTTGTCTCTTTATTTCTCTTAATTCTTCTCTCCTTCTCGCCTCTGTTCATTGCTTCGCTTCTCTCTACTCTTCTCTCCCCCCCCTCTTTATCCTTTTCTCTCTTTTCTCGTTTCGTTTCTTTTCCCCCATTTCACTTCTCGCCTGTCATTTCCTCTTTTTTTCCTTTCTTCTCTAGCCCTTCTTTATTTTCTTCCCTTTCTTCCTCTCTCTACTCTTCTCTCTTTTACTCTCCTATCACCTCCTCTTCTCACATTTTTATCCCTCTTCAATTATTTCTTCTATTCTCTACTCACATGTTTCGCTTTCTCTATTGACCCTCTCCTCTCCTACTCTTCTCTTACCTTTATTCTACTCTCTTCGTCTTTCCTTTATCATCCTACCTTCTGTTCTCTTCCTCCTCTTCTCTTCGCTTTTCTTCTTCTTTTCCTCTCTTCTCTTTATTTTTCTCTCCTCTTCTCTCCTCTCCTCCCTTCTCCTCCATTCTTTTCCCCGTTACTCTCTTCTACATTCCTTTTTTCATTCCTCTGTTTCTCTACAATTCTCTCTTTTTTCTCCACTCTCTCTCTCTCTCTCTCTCTCTCTATCTCTCTCTTTCTCTTCTATTCCCTTCCTTCTATCTGTGACGATGCAAAACAAAATCGCACACACACATATATATATATATGTGTGTGTGTGTGTGTGTGTGTGTGTGTATAAGCGTAAATTAACACTTAGAAGTACAAATGAAATAGACGAGATAAAATAACATTTTTCGTTGTTTTGTTTAAGTTTCTTAAGTTATTGCTTTGTTTCTGCAATATCCGTATTCACCAAATGTAGCCGTATCACGTCGAACTCTGGATTTGTTTGTATTTTTTTAATTTCAAACTCGTGTATGCAACTTCCTACATCGTTCACAATCTTCATTGGGGTTCTCTAATCATGTCATGATAAGCCAGATGCAAAAGAATTTGTATTTTTTCGGTTTTCTTTGAAAATTAGAAGAAAGTTCTTTTGTTTTGTTTTTTTGTTTTGTTTTGTTTTTTGGTTTTTTTTTTCAAATATGACTTAGTTCATTTTTTCACCAAATTCACATTTTAGAATTAAGGAAACAGTTTTTTTTTCTTCTGATTCAACGTCAGAAGAAAGAACATTTACATCATTCGGAAAGATAGGACAGTTACAAAAAAAAATGGAGGCTGAATCAGGAATAAAGTATTTCTTTTTTTTATTTAACTTGTTCTTTGACACCTAATGTTCACTTTAGTTCTTTTTTCTTTATACTTATTTGTTTTATTAAACCTTTCATTCTTATGTTTTTTAATTCAATTTTCGTACACAGTTGTGGCGATGTCAAAGTAATGTCTTAATTTGAAGAGGCTACTCAAAATAAATTATAATTTGTTTGTAAATTTAATTACAAGATTAAGATATACAATAAATATATTTCAAATCCTCCCTATTGTTGCTGAAAGCTCTCGTTCGTAAAGAAAGATACAAAAAAGAAACTGCACGCATCATTTCGCCATTGTGATGTTTCTGGGTTTGTATTTTAAGTCACACGACATAAAATAGGAAAATCCATGTACTGTTTTTTTTTCTATGTCTTGTCTCTGAGTTTCAGATTCATAGAAAAACGTATCATTTCTAATGTCTTCCTACTGTTCTTTTCTTCAAACTATTACTACTACGACTCCAGGAATCTAACGAAAGATACACGTGCAGAGGTGGCCCAAAACTATCGTGACATGTGTGATTCCATCAGGAATTTTGATCTAAGAAGAGTTTATCTGTGGTAGCCCTGAATATGTACTTTACTCACCGAGATATCGAATTAAGAATTTTACCCGGTGTCACTTTATGATATCAAAAGACCCAGAGGTTTGGCATAAAAGTTGATCTTAGAACTGACAGGGATTGATCATTTTTGTCTGAATTTTGGGGATGAAGAGTTATCATTACTTTAAAGGGTTTAGTTCAGAATTCCCTGTAGATTACTCAGCTCGATCTACCTGAGGTAGGTCGGAGAGCACAACGGCCGAAACGTTGTGATAATAACAACAAAGATGGCGTCAATTGTCCGAATATAAGTAGTGTAAATAAGGATCGATCAATGAACAGAGAAGCTTTACGCATAATTTTGCCATTCTGAGTTTAGCCTGAACGACATGCGAAAATGAAAATGAAACATCCGTATCGTCAGAGTACATCGATGGGCTTTTCTCTATTTTGTTGAAACCATAAAAAAGAAATAATTCCTGATTATTTTTTCATATTGTTCTTTTCTTCAAACTCGTATTACGACGACAAGTTTGGTTTAGTTTTTGTTTGACATTGTTCGTTTTACGGCATATCGACTTCAATGGCTTATATAATGTCGGCAAGATTTTTATTACTGGGAATATTTTTTTTCCAAAAATGTATTGGTGGTGTTAATTTTTTTCCAAAAAAATGTATTGCTGGTGTTAAGTTTTATTTCAAAAATGTATTGCTGGCATTATAAACTGTTTTTACACTTTCATAGTTAATCAACAAACTGGGGGTCAAAACACTATTTTCCCATAGCTTGGACCCTAACAGGTGCTACCACGCCGGGTCAAGGTGGACCCAGGAACACCAGCAAGTAAGTGATTGTTCCACCCTCCTCAAAACCTGCCGATCAGAGGCCTTGCTGTCGGATGCAGCTTATCGTCATACCCAGAACGACGACGTATCCAAAATCTTTCATACAGGGGTGGTCCAAAAATAACTCCGCCAGGAAATGCCAGAGATCTGAATCGAATTTAATATCCA
>CAHIKZ030000751.1:15000-62500 GCA_903632075.3 Acanthosepion pharaonis | reverse complement strand
CAGGTACAGTCTGTCTGACCCAAATGTTGTCCTGCTTCTACTAGTTAGCAGCTATTCGATCTGGCCTGTGAAATTTAAATCCAATTCTGTAAGCTCCGAGCTAAATATTCTTGCCATCCTCCAAACTGTCTAAATTTAACTCTTATCGGATGACATTGAATAAATCATCCCATCTGATCTCTTTCTGTTGTGGAAGGAGACATCAGAACTCGGTATAAATTAAAATTATCTATCTTCACAGAGTTTTGTCATTTCCGCATAAATTGTTTCTTGAAATATCCCTCAATCAACCAGAATGATTTAAACATCCGTTTATCCTCACACGGCTTGTTTGGGGTCGACAGCCTTATTCAGCAACCTTTCTAGAGATGGTGGCTTTACAAAATCATTCATCACCCTGTGCTGCAAATAGATAAATAGGAGTAGATAGGCTCAACTAGCACCTGGCACACACATAGTTTAGTCATTTCTGCATAAATTGTTTCATGAAATATTGGGGGATATTTATCCCCACACGGCTTGTTTGGGATCGACAGCCTTATTCAGCAACCTTTCTAGAGATGGTGGCTTGACAAAATCGTCCATCACCCTGTGCTGCAAACAGATAAATAGGAGTAGATAGACTCAACTGTCGGCCGGCTCACACTCCTTCCACGAGCAGGGGTAGAGGATCATCCCTTGTTCACTGTTCAGGATATTGTTTACAAGTTCTTCATTCAGGGCCAAGACGATCGGACTAGTCAGTGGTTGCGACTTTCCATCATGAGAGTATCCGTTGCTGGTTGCTGTTTCCCACTGGTCGTTTGGAGCCCGAACTCTTTAGTGGTGCTTAGAGAAGATGCTCTGATAAACAGTCGCATAATATCGGTGTATTTGTAGTACCATTTCGCATATAGGTAGATGTCCCTGTGTTTATTTCCGTTGGCAGTCCTGTGGCCACATTATGCTCTGTTCTCAACCAGATCTGATTGGTTCGTATTGCCATTAACGACTGATAGTGATAATTATGTTGGCTTTTTCCTTCTCTCGCTAACACAAAACTCATCATAACCAACACAACAAAACGAAATACAAGAAAAGTAATAAAAAAACATCTACCTGCTTTAATCTTTCTTTCTTTAATGTTTGTGGTATCCGCTCCAACTTCAGCAGTATAGAACCTTTTCTCATGGAACAGTCGTCTGATATCCTTGCACTTCGCGAAACAAACTTAATTTCAGCCATTACTAAGGATAAATTCTCTGTTTCAGCCTATCTTCCCCTTTGCCGAAAAAATTCCAACATTTACATGCATGGCCTTGGTGTTTACATCCGGGATAATCTTCCGAGGGTCAGGGAATTGTCTCTCGAATTCCCTGGCAAATCCTACATGTGCTTTCGTCATTCATTATTACCCTCTGTTAGCTATCTATTTTTCCTTTTTCGCTCCTTCCTCTTCTCAGGAATGTAATATATCTAGACATAATCTCTCTCTCTCTTCTCTCTCTCTCTCTCTCTCTCTCTCTCTCTCTCTCTCTCTCTCTCTCTCTCTCTCTCTCTCTCTCTCTCTCTCTCTCTCTCTCTCTCTCTCTCTCTCTCTCTCTCTCTCTCTCTCTCTCTCTCTCTCTCTCTCTCTCTCTCTCTCTCTCTCTCTCTCTCTCTCTCTCTCTCTCTCTCTCTCTCTCTCTCTCTCTCTCTCTCTCTCTCTCTCTCTCTCTCTCTCTCTCTCTCTCTCTCTCTCTCTCTCTCTCTCTCTCTCTCTCTCTCTCTCTCTCTCTCTCTCTCTCTCTCTCTCTCTCTCTCTCTCTCTCTCTCTCTCTCTCTCTCTCTCTCTCTCTCTCTCTCTCTCTCTCTCTCTCTCTCTCTCTCTCTCTCTCTCTCTCTCTCTCTCTCTCTCTCTCTCTCTCTCTCTCTCTCTCTCTCTCTCTCTCTCTCTCTCTCTCTCTCTCTCTCTCTCTCTCTCTCTCTCTCTCTCTCTCTCTCTCTCTCTCTCTCTCTCTCTCTCTCTCTCTCTCTTGTCTTCTCTCTCTCTTTTAAAATTGTCTGCACTGAAAGTAAGGACCTACGTACATCAAATTGTCTTCAAATTAAGTGGCAGTAAAAGAATCATCGTTGAACTTTTAAAAGGTAAGCTAAACTATTAATGCAATACTTAAATGCAATGATCAATTTTGAGTTCTTAAGTTTAATGTTTCAAGATTGGTTACAACACATTGGCGACTTGAACAAAATTATAACGCTTCTAGATTTCGGCATACAATTTGAATCTCCCAGTAAAGTCAAATTTCTATTACTGCGTATGGAATATATCAAAGCGAAAGATGTCATGTCTTTTGGTTATAAACAGCGTCAAACGAGAGGGAAAATGGACCGGAAATTATAATGGTCGGTCTCTGAGAAAAAAAATTACGACTAACGGTTATAAGCCGGAGACACTGTCAGCCATAAGAAAGTAGATTGCGTTAAACTGGAAATCTAGCCATAGCAATTAATCAAAGAAATTCCGATGCATCATCATAAAAAGGTAAGATATTGATATGCATTTGTAACTTGTAAACAAATGCACAGACCGTGTCTCGTCTCTGTTTAGATAACTGTCGAATACTTGGCAATATATCCGACGCCATTTGTTGATAGGAATGCCGGTTGGTGATGCCTTAGTTTGAAATGCTGACAACATTTGTACTAACAAAATATCAAAAAGAAAATGTTTCCTTCACACTCGATATATTGATATGTATGAGATAGACATGAATAGATCTATATAAATACGAAAGGAAAATATGTCTTGCCTGACAATTTTTCTCGGCAGAATCCATCTTTCACATTTATAAATCTACCATTCCTTCCTGTATTGAATACTGCTTCCATAACTTTTCTAGTTTTCCTACTCTGTATCTCGAGATTCTTGACAAAATTCAAAGGGTCTGTAATGTAAACCATCCTGACCCGGCATCTCGGCTTCAGACACTTTCTCACCGATGTTACGTGGCTTTCTTCTGTCTTGTCTACATATTTGCATGGCAGTTGTTCTGATGAGATTTCCTCTTTGGATCTTTGCATTAATTTAATCGTGCTACTAAAATTGGCAAATAGGTCTACGCTTTTAATGTTGAACTAGCTAGACGCAATCGTTTATTCTATTCTAATAGTTTCTTTTATCGCACTCTACTTCTGTGGAACTACCACCCGATTTCTTGCTTCCCTACAAGCCACAATATTCAACATTTTAAATTCAACGTCAGTCGCCATCTTCTTGAGTCTCAATCTTTTATTGTTCTTTCTTCTCACTTGTTCTCAGTAAAATATTTTCATTCTCTTTTATTCCCTGTAACCTTTGACATCCTTGTGATGTGGGGATGAAACGATTAAACAAATGTAAAAAAGCTAGCATGTCGAAAGCCGATTTTAAAGGCATGCAAAAAACGCGTTTACTTTTAAGATTTTCACCTCATAATCTTACATAATATCATTCTGGCTTTGTGCCAAGATTATTCGTTCAGTCAGACTGTCTATTTATCTATCTATCTGTTTGTCTATATAATTCTATCTATGGTTTCATTTATATATCTATCTATAAGGATTAATGGAACTTATTTTTCTAATCCGTCTTAATCAGTTTTATTATATCAAGTGTTATTTTTAGTTGAGTAGGCGCCCCGTTTAAACAGTATTTATTTTGTTACATAATTTTAAAAAGTATTTTTCGTTACATAATAAAGAAAATGTGATTTCAAGTCACATTTCATTTCCTCGAGTCTTTTTTCACTGCTCTTTGGACTGTCATAGCTGAAACTCCTCTCTCACCTGTCAAACCTTGTATGAAATGAGTTGGATCTTTTCTAATTGATCTCTTTATATCTAAGTTGAAATGATGACCCCTCTTCCGGTTGTGACCTCCTCATCCAGTTTTCTTCTCTACTGTTCCCTCTTTTTCAAACTTATTCACCGATCTCTTGATGTCTCTTTGAATGGACTTTGAAGATGGAAGCCATTCAGTTGGTACCATTACTAAAGGCATAGATGAGTTTTTTCCTCTCACTATTGCTCAATTCGGAAGACACTGGAGCTGACACCAAACGATTTTATCCTATTCTCTTTCTAGATGTATAGATCAGTTTTTCTGTTTCCTACGACAAATGGGGTCAAGATTGCTAAACGTCTTATCTGAATACCTGGAAAAAAAGAAACTTTTTTTAGATATAAAACATTTTGTGGGACGGACAATTATGCTGTTACAGAATTTGGACAATTTTGCTGTTACAAGATTTGGACAATTATGCTGTTACAAGATTTGGACAATTTTGCTGTTACACTCGGTATATAATACGTGTGAAAATAATGTTATATATGAATAAACTAAAGTAGACTAAAGTAGTCCATTTACATTCAAGAGAATCATATTGCCTTCCTATCTGATACTAACCCTCAGGAGAGCAACCCATTGCTTCTTGGTTTGGTTTGGTTTGATTTGGTTAGGTTTGATTTGGTTTGGTTTGATTTGGTTTGGTTTGATTTGGTTTGGTTTGTTTTACGACATATCAACCACAATGCGT
The DNA here is from genome assembly GCA_903632075.3 of Acanthosepion pharaonis. Taxonomy (NCBI): domain Eukaryota; kingdom Metazoa; phylum Mollusca; class Cephalopoda; order Sepiida; family Sepiidae; genus Acanthosepion; species Acanthosepion pharaonis. The sequence goes on along the minus strand of CAHIKZ030000751.1, from coordinate 57,965 downwards.
TATTTAATGCCGATAATTTCTTTTTTTTTCAAATATGTTGCTGGTATTTTTTTTTTAATGTATAGCTGGTATTTTTTTTTCAAAAATGTATAGCTGGTAATAATTTTTCTTCAAAAATTTATCACTGGTAATAATTATTTACAAAGTATTTCTGGTATTAAACCATATTTTTACACTTTCATAGTCTTTTGACGTTAATTTCGAGGTTAACTATTTAAACAAAACTAGGACCCTATCAGGTGCTACCATCCTGGGTCAGGGTGGACCTAGGAACACCAGCTCCTCAAAACCTATTGATCAGAGGTTTTGATGTTGGACGTATTTTATCTTCTTAACCAGGACGCGGATGTAGTTTATAGTCATACCCAAGACTGGCACCTTCTTGGTCCCACGTTTTCTACTGACATGAAGTGGGGGTGATTTTATTAAATCGGTTGCTAGGTCTGCTGCTAAGAACGATTGTTCACTGTGTCGTGCCAGACAATTTTTCTTATCGGAATCCATCTTGCACACTTATCAATCTACGTTTAGTCCGTTCATTGAATATTGCTGCCATATCTAGTCTGGTGTTCCTGATATATATCTCGAGGTTCTCGACAAAATCCAAAGAAAGGACTGCAATATTGTTGGTCCTGACCTGGCATCACGATTTCAGGCATTTTCACACTACCATGACGAGATTTCCCTTGATTTTTTTCTATAAATATTTTTTATGGACTCTCCTTCTTGGAATCTCGACAGCATGAATTGAAGCATTCTACTAGATTGGCAACTAGGTCTCACCGTTTTACTATTGAACTAGCTCCATGCAACCGTTCTGTTCTGTTCTGGTATTTTCTTTTCTCGCTTGTGAAACCCTCATCCGTTTTTTTTGGGGGGGTGGGGGTAGTTTTTTTTCTTTCCTGCCATTATTCCAGTCCACGTTCTTCAAAAATTTAAATGCAACGTCAATTTTCATATTCTGTCTTCTTTAATTTATCTATTTCTCTCTTTCTCTCTCTCTCTCTCTCTCTATATATATATATATATATATATATATATATATATATATATATATTAATATCAAGTATATGGTGCAGTTCAATTTACATTACATGAATCATTCATACAAAAAACACATATAGAAGTTAATGATATAAATGGCGAGAATACATCTTCGCAAACAAATTTAATAAAGTACATTAACTCCGAACCTGTATATGAATGATATGATCCCTGTTTATAAATTCCAGTTGCATAAGGTCTTTTTTAGTTTTTTTACAAGGTTTCGTCTGTTCCTACAGACATCATCAGGTATGGAAATAGATTTGTTTTTGTTTTTTACTTCTCGGTAATAACAGAACAACGAAAATATTGATGTAATCCGAAAAAATGTTTTTAGAAATTTGTTAATTTTTTTGGAGCGTGCGGTCACAACGCTGAGGTTGAATTTTTAAATTTCAAGATTGTGCATTTTTGTACTAATATGATAATAGAAGAATTCTTTTGTACTGGTAGTTTTTTCAGTCAATGTGGCGTAAACTAAATTGTTCAATATATACAGGAATGTCACAGTTATTATCCGAAAGTTGCACGTCGGATCAGTTATTTTAATATCAAGTATATGGTGCAGTTCAATTTACATTACATGAATCATTCATACAAAAAACAGATATTAAGTTAAAGATATAAATGGCGAGAATACACCTGCGCAAACAAATTTAATAAAGTACATTAACCCCGAACCTGTAGATGAATGTTATGATCACTGTTTATAAATTCCAGTTGCGTAAGGTCTTTTTTAGTTTTTTACAAGCTTATTATTTTTAAATTTGTTTGCGAAGTTGTATACGCGGCATTTAAATCATTAAATTCTATATCTGTTTTTGTATGAATGATTCATATATATATATATATATATATATATACTTTTATAATATATATATTAACTAACCAACGGCTTATGGCCATCTCAAGTTGAAACACCGATTATAGTAGCATCACCGAAGTTAAGCAACGTCGAGCCTGGTCTGTACCTACATTAGTGACCGTATGGTAATATCATGTCGTAATAATATCATGCCGTAATCTTGGATGTGCGGGTGGTGTAATATATAATGGCTCGGAATTGTTAATCGGAGAGCAGAGTTCCTATTCCTGTTGGATTCGTTATATTCACTTAGATGCAAATACGTTTGGGAAAGTATGAATCCACCTCTCCCGCAACTTATGAGACTAAAACCATTATTATAAAAAAAAAAAAAAAAAAAATGCGTACAAAAAATTTCAATTTCGGCATTAAATAACCTATAGAGGTTGATATGCCGCTAAAAAGAAATAACCAACCAAATAAGCAAGCTTCTAAATATCTGAAATTCTTCAAAATGGTTTTATTTTTCTGCTCTTTTCTCTGACTAATAATCACTTCAGTCAAGATATAATGCTCTCTCACCTGATGTTAGTACAGGTATCTCTCTTCATTTATAATTATCCCCCTAATCAACGATGGTAACAGCAAATAATGGCGTCGAATATCTCGCAGCCAATTACAGTTTTTTTTTTTTGTTTTGTTTTTTTACATTCGCGTCGGCAGTAATATTTTCCACAGTCCTCGTTTATAAGTATTAATTCTTCATGGTTGAGATATAACTTTGCTTGCGGGCTTCTTTGCCAACCATCATTTAGATTATGTTTATGCGATGCTAATTTTGCGTCTTACTAGACATACATACGCATGCGCACTGATGCAATATGATACGAGACATGTCCGGAAAGTATCAAGCCCTTTGTTCTCAGTGCCTTCCAGAGACGCTTTTACTCATCTTTTAAAATTTAACTTAGCGTCTCATTCCTATTTCAAAACAAAGCAGTCTTTCGGGATCTTTCACTATGTTTTTTTTTTTTTTTTTTCGTGTAATGTCGTTCATTGCCTTTTTTTAATCGGAATCACCCCAAGAAAATCAGTAAAGACACTAAAACATAAGGGATTACAGGGTGTGGGAGAATTAGGAGCAAAAACAATAATGATGAGCAGAAAGAGAAGAGAGTAATCAGGTGGACAGTAGATAGCGATTGACATTGCATTTAAATTTTTGCAGATTAAAGCTGGCTGGGAATCATGGAGCCATCAAGGAATTCCATAAGCAAGAATTGCGAGAGAAGAAACTGTTGGCATAGAATTTTCGGCTACATATCGTCAGCTCAACTGTAAATTGATGAGATCTCGTTACCGGTGTAGTACTGCTTTTAAATTCATAACGTCTAGGTATCATAACCAAAAAAAAAACATGAGAACTTGTTGCCAATCTAGTACTGTATTAGATTCATAAACAAACCATAGCGAAGAGATCATTCAAACACTTACCATGGAAGTATTTATAGAAAAGACATAGCGAGGCAACCTTACAGCGGTGGGCAAGGGACTGGAGCTGAGCCGCCAGATAAGGACTAATAATATTGCAGATTCTTTTTTGGATCTTATCACGGAGCTCAAGGTAAATCTCAACGTCACCGGATCATATGTGGCAGCAATATTTCAAGCATGGACGAATGGCAGGTTTATAGATATGTAAGATAGACGCTGGAGAGAGAAATTGTCTTGCCGGATATAGTCAACCAACTTTCTTAACAGCTGGCCTAGCAATGAATTCAATATATTCTTTTCCACTTCATATCAGCAAAGAACGTGAGCTCGAGATGGTGCAAAGAATAACTTTCCTGGAGGATAGCATCAGCCATGACTGATGTAAGGCAGCAAGGGGTCTCTCAGATGGAAGTTTAGTCTTAGAGGCTTTATAATTAACAAGTCATCTTTTGCCCCAATTCGCTACGGACTTGAGGTCGTTTTGGACATCAACTGCTATTTTGACCTTGTCAGACTGATAAGCTTTACTATCGAGGCTGTTGTGCCATCAGCGTAGTTACCAAGTTGAGATTTGATGTCACCGGGAATGTCCTTAATGAAAATTACAAATAGAATAGGACCAAGGATGGAGCTGTGGGGAACAACTGCATTAGCGCGAAAGGATCTAGAGGAGTGGCCGTTCAAGATAACTCTCATTTCACGATTTGTTAAAAAAAAAAAAAAACTGGAACAGTTCAAAAAAGTATCCGTGGAGAAGATCTCAATGCCAGACTCTGTCAAAGGCTTTTGAGATGTCCAGTGCTTCACCGTTTTTTTTTGTTTTTTTTTTTTTTTTTTTTTTTTTCAAGGGCATGATGAATCCTTTCCGCAAGTATTGTCAATACATCAATAGACCAGGAGAAACGAAAGCCATATTGCTTGTCTCAGAAAAGTCCATGCGATAAAAGATGATGAACAAATTCAGCGTTGATTAGAGCCTCTAGGAGTTTCCTAAAAAGAGGTAGAAGGCTAATGGGCCAATAGTTGGAAGGATCGAACGGCTGACCAGAGTTCTTAAAAACTGGAACAACAGACTTCCAGCAGGGGAGCAGCGAGTTATTTATCATACAGTTTAGAGAGAACAGGAGCCAGTTCTGAAACGCATTTCTTAATGACAAAGATACCATGGGCTCTACATGCTTTGTAGGGATCTAGGTTAGAGATGATAGCAAAGACCATGGAAGGGGCTATATGCATATCACTCAACAGAGACTCAGTTCTTGGAGTAAAGCTAGGCATGGTTATTCCGGTTAAATCAAGAGTAGAGCTTGAGAAGAATTCACAGGCAAAGCATTCAGTTTTTTCAGAATAACACCTCATTGATTGAAGAGGGAAGAATAGAAACCTTACATTTATTTAATGCCGGATTACAGTGCCGCCTGTAATCACGAGAAACGTGAATGAGGTACCACATAGCCTCTAACAATGTGGTACCTCATTCTCTCAGCAAACAGGGATTTTGCTCCTTCAAAAACTCGCTTACATTTATTGCGAACTGCAACGAATAGGCTATACGTTAGTATAGCCGAAAATAGTGGTTCCTGTGTGCTATAGCAGTCGAGCATGCAGCTGTGAATCACGGAGAGGATTGAAGTTTCACTTGATATTTCCGAGAAAGAATGAAAGCGTCACCGCCTGTTTTGACCCAAGAAGAAACTTCAGTGGCGCAATTTTCAAATGGAAGTTTAAAAATGACAGTCCAAGGGGCGCCACGGAGAAAATCACAGTGTGAGTGGCAATCAGCATGCTTGTAACGGAAAGAGGTCTTACGGATAGGGGATTCCTCTTTAATAGAAGATTGGAACGAAATATCAATGGCTACCACAGAGTGTTCAGAATTACCAAGAGGGCAGTGTTACGAAAGTCGGGTATTTAATTTCAACGGCCATTTTAAGATCGGGAAAATTAAAAATTGCATTAGGGATGAGTTAACAGAGAAAGAACGAACGAAAGGACTGAAAGAAAGAAAAAAGAAGGAAACAACGAAAGAAAGAAAAAGAAGGAAACAACGAGGGAAAAAAACGAACGAAAGAACACACAAAAGAATAAAAGAACGAACGAACGAACGAAAGAAAGAATGGGAAAACAAAAGAAAGAACGAAAGAATGAAAAACAAAAAAGAACGAATAAGAAAAAGATGAACGAGCATACGGAAAAACAAACAGAAAGAAAGAAAGAAAGAAAGAAAGAAAGAAAGAACTAAAGAATGAAAGAATAAGCGAAAGGACAAAAGAAAGAATAGACGAACGAAAGATCAAATGAAAACGCGAACGACAGAACGACAGAGAGAAAGAATGAAGGAACTAACGAAAGAACGAAGAACATGAGCGAAAGAACTAAAGAATGAATGAATTAGCGAAAGAACAAAAGAAAGAATAGACGAACGAAAGATCAAATGAAAACGCGAACGACAGAACGACAGAGAGAAAGAATGAAGGAACGAACGAAAGAACGAAGAACACGAGCGAAAGAACTAAAGAATGAACGAATTAGCGAAAGAACAAAAGAAAGAATAGACGAACGAAAGATCAAATGAAAACGCGAACGACAGAACGACAGAGAAAGAATGAAGGAACTAACGAAAGAACGAAGAACACGAGCAGAAAAAGAACTAAAGAATGAATGAATTAGCGAAAGAACAAAAGAAAGAATAGACGAACGAAAAGATCAAATGAAAACGCGAACGACAGAACGACAGAGAGAAAGAATGAAGGAACGAACGAAAGAACGAAGAACACGAGCAGAAAGAACTAAAGAATTTAAAAGAACAAAAGAAAAGAATAGACGAACGAAAAAAATGAAAACGCGAACGACAGAACGACAGAGAAAGAATGAAGGAACGAACGAAGAACACGAGCGAAAGAACTAAAGAATGAACAATTAGCGAAAGAACAAAAAGAAAGAAAGAAAGAAAGAAAGAAAGAAAGAAAGAACGAGAGAATGAAAGAACTAAAGAATGAACGAATTAGCGAAAGAACAAAGAAAAAAGAAAGAAAGAAAAGAAAGAACGAACGAATGAAAAAGAACTAAAGAATGAACGAATTAGCGAAAAAACAAAAGAAAGAAAGAAAGAAAGAAAGAAAAAGAACGAAGAATGAAAAGAACTAAAAAGAATGAACGAATTAGCGAAAGAACAAAAGAATGAAAGAAAGAAAGAAAAACGAGGAGAATGAAAGAACTAAAGAATGAACGAATTAGCGAAAAAGAACAAAAAAAGAAAAAAAGAAAGAAAGAAAAGAACGAGAGAATGAAAGAACTAAGAATGAACGAATTAGCGAAAGAACAAAAGAAAGAAAGAAAGAAAGAACGAAAATGAAAACTACTAAAATGAACGAATTAGCGAAAAGAACAAAAAGAAAGAAAGAAAGAAAGAACGAGAGAATGAAAGAACTAAAGAATGAACGAATTAGCGAAAGAACAAAAAGAAAAGAAAGAAAGAAAAAAAGAAAGAACGAGAGAATGAAAGAACTAAAAGAATGAACAATTAGCGAAAGAACAAAAAGAAAGAAAAAGAACGAGAGAATGAAAGAACTAAAGAATGAACGAATTAAAAGAACAAAAGAAAGAAAGAAAGAAAGAAAGAAAAGAACGAGAGAATGAAAGAACTAAAAGAATGAACGAATTAAAAAGAACAAAAAAAAAAGAAAGAAAAGAAAAGAACGAGAGAATGAAAGAACTAAAGAATGAACGAATTAAGGAAGAACAAAGAAAGAAAGAAAGAAAAAAGAAAGAAAAGAACGAGAATGAAAGAACAAAAGAATGAACGAATTAGCGAAAGAACAAAAGAAAGAAAGAAAGAAAGAACGAGAGAATGAAAGAACTAAAGAATGAACGAATTAGCGAAAGAACAAAAGAAAGAAAGAAAGAAAGAAAGAAAGAAAGAAAGAAAGAAAGAAAGAACGAGAGAATGAAAGAACTAAAGAATGAACGAATTAGCGAAAGAACAAAAGAAAGAAAGAAAGAAAACAAGAAAAAGAAAGAAAGAAAGAAAGAAAGAACGAGAGAATGAAAGAACTAAAGAATGAACGAATTAGCGAAAGAACAAAAGAAAGAAAAGAAAGAAAAAGAAAAGAAAGAAAGAAAGAAAGAAAAAAAAGAAAAGAACGAGAGAATGAAAAACTAAAGAATGAACGAATTAAGGAAAGAACAAAAGAAAAGAAAGAAAGAAAGAAAGAAAGAAAAGAACGAGAGAATGAAAGAACTAAAGAATGAACAATTAAGGAAAGAACAAAAGAAAGAAAAAAGAAAGAAAGAAAGAACGAGAATGAAAGAACTAAAGAATGAACGAATTAGCGAAAGAACAAAAGAAAGAAAGAAAGAAAAAAAAGAACGAGAATGAAAGAACTAAAGAATGAACGAATTAGCGAAAAAACAAAAAAAAGAAAGAAAGAAAGAAAGAAAAGAACGAGAAATGAAAGAACTAAAAGAATGAACAATTAGCGAAAAAGAACAAAAGAAAGAAAGAAAGAAAGAAAGAAAGAAAGAACGAGAGAATGAAAGAACTAAAGAATGAACGAATTAGCGAAAGAACAAAAGAAAGAAAGAAAGAAAGAAAGAAAGAACGAGAGAATGAAAGAACTAAAGAATGAACGAATTAGCGAAAGAACAAAAGAAAGAAAGAAAGAAAGAAAGAAAGAAAGAAAGAACGAGAGAGAATGAAAGAACTAAAGAATGAACGAATTAAAGAAAGAACAAAAAAAGAAAAGAAAGAAAGAACGAGAGAATGAAAGAACTAAAGAATGAACGAATTAGCGAAAGAACAAAAGAAAGAAAGAAAGAAAGAAAGAAAGAACGAGAGAATGAAAGAACTAAAGAATGAACGAATTAGCGAAAGAACAAAAAGAAAGAAAGAAAGAAAGAAAAAAGAACGAGAGAATGAAATTAAAGAATGAACGAATTAGTGAAAGAACACAAGAAAGAAAGAAAGAAAGAACGAGAGAATGAAAGAACTAAAGAATGAACGAATTAGCGAAAGAACAAAAGAAAGAAAGAAAGAAAGACAATCCGAAAGAACGAATGAAGGAACGGAAGAATAAAATAAAGAACGAAAGAACAAAACGAATAGCGAGATAAAGAAAAATTCATAACAATAGACAATAAAAATACACGTTGCCGTCATTGTCGTTGACATAATAGACAAGACTCCTTCCTGCATGTACAGTAATGCACCCCCTCTCCCGACCATGTACTAATTTACACCAAGGCTGCGCAACCGGTTCTTGCTATAATCCAAATGCTAAGATATGTTCCGAGCATAATTTGTAAGCTTGAATATCTTACTGTACGATTTTGTAAGTGTTAACTTGTTACATTTTTTGTATTTTAATTATTATTATTATTATTATTGATCGAGAAAGCAGCACATAAAAAAGTGACGCTACAATACAAATGTACGATGCCCATTGTACCCATCATGACACTCAGTCTAATAACTCTACACCAAGCACATGCGCCACAGTCAAATGTACATGATCTGAGGAAATATTTTAACAACAGCGCATCTTCGCAGCTGGTTTGAATTGTATATTGTATTCTGTACGGTTTTGAATTCAGTCCTTCTCTTAGAGCGGTTGCCAACCAAGGCTAGAGGATGCATTCTACCTTGCTATTTGCGGATGGGAGAGCAGAGAAAACTTCCTTACTTTTCCAAGAGTATTTTTGCGAAAAGGGACTAAGCCTGAAATTAGAACCAGGCTCGTTTTCTGTTTCGATATCTGTTAAGCCACCCTCACAGATACATACCCTAAATTACGGTATGCAAGTGGAGTTTTCAAGCCTAAAAAAAATATTTCTAAAGTTAGTAATCGACTTATATAGTGAGGATAAAAAGCAAACCTTTACCGCCGAATTGTAACACTTACTGAACAACATTTACCGTACCTTCAGCAGGCTGCCACAAATATACCCCAACAAAAAACTTGTTTGGCGAAAATAATTGACATATTAACGCGGAAATTAATATAAAGTAATGAGCCCACAGTTTTACACTTCATTGCATGAGGTTGCTTGTTTACATCACTGATGCAAATGGCGGATGATTGATATTGTGTTTTACAATAAGATACGATACGTAGCAATACAATCAAAACACCACCTCGTGTGATGTCTAATCTATGGTATTAACATTTTATAGGATTAATGTTGACTTTTATGTGTTCATCTGTAGAGCTGACCTTGAAATGTTCGCTTATACCGATACAATATGCGTTATCTCATCTTGCGGCCTCAGCCGAGATTGAACTCACCATTGGTGTAGTTCATAATCTTGTCAAATAGCTGAATTCTTGATGCTTCGATAGGGCTATCAAGGATTGACTAAATGGATTGCCAACCAAGGCTCAGAGAAACTCCATTCACCCTCCTCTAAGAGCTGGTTTGAATTCAGAGTTTTCCTCCTTCTAGACCAGTTGCCATCCAAGGCTATAGAACCCAGTCTGTCTTGCTATTTACCCATAGGGAGAAGAAAGAGATTCACACCTTTCCCGATGGTGTTAGCACGTAAGTGAATGTAATGGATTCGACTGGAATTCGAATTCCTCAATCCAAGCCGCTATCCATTACTCCACCGTGCCTGGTATACAATACATATAGAACTACGATTATTGATTCAATATACTTGTAAGCGGTGCAACTTCAGTTTTGTCACAGGATATCGTATACTCTAGCCTAACTTCATTTACTGGTTGGCCTAAGTTTTGGACCACTGGTAGCCTATCGTCTTTTTGGCGGTCGATTATTGTCCACAACTTACTGTAGCTCCAGCAAGCTGCCAAAAATAGATCCCACTAAAAGTCTCATTTGGTGAACATATTTAGTATATTAACGCAGAAATTAATATAAAATAATAAAATAGTAACGCTAATACAGTTACTGTATTTTTTTTATTTACATCACTTATGCAAATGGCGGATACTGTGTTTTACAATAACATTCGTTACGTAGCAGTACAATCAAAAAACTACCTGGTGTGATGTGTAATCTAGGGTATTAATATTTTATAGGAATTGATGATGACTTTTATGTAATTATCAGTAGAGCTGACGAATTTTAAATGTTTGCTGAGTTATACCGACACAATATATACGTTATACCTACCGGTGTGTGTTGTTGGGTCTTTGCTATACAAACGCATATGAAAGGATATTACGTTTAGTGTCTCAATACACAGGGAAGTGGTGTGAACTTATCTACTTTTGGCACAGGTTATTGTATACTGTAGCCTAACTTCATTTACCTGTAGGTCTACATTTTAGGCCACTGGTAGGTTACAGTATGTTTAAGGGCGCAATCTGTATGGTAGGTATTGGCCTTATAATTTTGAGCTAAAAATCTTGAGGTTGACCTCTACGCCGCAATTTACGAAAGGTGTGCTATTTCAATGTCTGTACCTGTTGCTTGTTGACATCTCTAATTCGTAGTGTCCATAGATTAAAAAGTCTTTTTTATTTTCGATTAAAAATTGTTCTAAAAGAAATGTGAAAGGCATGGAATGAAGTTTTTAACAGCAAAATTAAAAAGATTTGAAGTTTGCCTTCGGTTTTTGGTTTGCCTTGAAAACCAGCTAGAAATAGTTTTTATGTTGTACGTACCATGGCAAATCATGTTACCACGAAAGAAAATAGGATAGAAATAAGATGAAGCTACAGTTATTTCTCATAAGCCATCTTATTTTTTTTTTACTTGTCTCTAGTTGTTAGCGTGTGTTTATCTCTAGAAAACCAGCCCTGATTTGCCATTGTCATAATTATTTTCTTGTTTTATATATTTGCTTGTTCCTGATTAATATTTCCGCTTTAGGATTCTTTCTTGTTTTATTTTTAGATAAAACACTTTCACTATAAAAAAAATGTTAGTAGTTTTACGCCATCTTATTATTTGATAACGAAAAGGTTTTGTTCGGTTAATTAAATAAAAATAGAAGTTTTTGTTTATTTTCGACATTACTAAACTAATTCTTCCCTCACTTTGATTTGTTGAGCGGCATATCAATACCGCTATGGGTTATTTAATGCCAAGATCTAAATATTTTGAACAGAATACTATGACTTTAACTATAGATATTGTGTATATAATTTTATACTTGTATGGTAAAAATCTTTTTAGATATACAGTCTGTAGAATATAAAATGTATTTTTGGTCATTTTACGATGAAATGTACCGTTGATTTTTGTTCTGAAGTTCCCTATGTACCCATCGCTGGGACCCTGACAGGTTCTACCACCCCGGATCAGAGGGGACCTGGGAACAACAGCAGTTAAGACGTGGTTCCAGAGTCCTCAAAAACTCCAATCTCCTTGCTGCCGGACGTAGTTTATCGTCATACGGAGGACAAATTTATCTTTTCGTTCTACTGTTTTCTGTTGTCTTTCCAGCAACATCATAATTCTCTTCAAGTAGACATTTTTACCTTTCTGAGTAATGAACTCCTCTGGGGTCAATTTGCTGTATTCAAGGGAATATAAATTTGCACCTGAAGAGAATTGAGTAAGGACAAGAATCAATTGCAATACAAAGGTGATTATTACATTTAAGTGAAAACTTTCCAGTCAAAGATGTAACCCCCTGTTTTACCGACTCTCTCCCAAATTATACACTTTCTTAGCATCAGAGCACTTTTGTCCCATCTTCAAGGATCAGTGTGTAGTATCTGTGGCTTCGAACAGACAAACTACATTATATCTTAAAATCGTATTTCTGTCTTCGGACAGAACACAATAAATAAAAGACTGATAACTAGTCCCTGGTTTTCAGCCCTGCAGCAGCACTTATCAAATTGGGAGAGTCAGTGTAATTTCAAGGTCAGGCCAGGGCAATTTTTGGACTTGGGACATGTTCACGCGCTTGAGATCCATACTTTAAATCGGTCTCATGCCATATACCGTCAACATTATGTGCCGTGCGTGATACACGCTTAGGCGATCATGTATCTTTCGATGCATGACTGACGAGGCAGATTTTTTCCCGGTCTGTCCTGCTATTTACCCATAGATGGAGGGGGAGAAGAGGATTCATACGTTTCCCAAACGTATGAGCACGTAAGTGAATGTAATGGATTTGACTGGAATTCGAACTCGGCTCTACGATTCCTCAATCCATGCTGCTTTCCATTTCTCCACAGTTTATCAACGATGCAAAAATGGGCAGCTGAATTATAAATAAGCGCATTGTTTCTTTGTGTTTTTTTTTTTTTTGTTTGTTTTTTTTTTTTTTTGGGGGGGGTGTCCGGGTGCGATGTTGTACCGAAATGTGCAATGACTATAAAGGAGCGATACTAGAGCTGTGAAATCTTGTGTGCATTAATTTCAACTCTTCTTATTAATAACTACATTCTTTATTTCCATATAAACTAACATCTAATTGTTGAATGAAGTGTGTTCATCCTGTTGGTGAAAGAAGTCATGAACAGCATATATGAAATCATCATCACTGCGATACTGGTGCCTAAACAAGTGATTTTTTCGAGTTAGCGAACAGATGATAGTTAAATCAAAATAATAGGGAAGATGATCAACTAGTTCAAAGCCACAGTCACGCACATCAAACATTGAAGCCATGTACATTGAAACAAGACACCTTTCATCAGTTTACCTGGGTGTTTGGTCTTGATACCCTTTGGTAACTGTCTCAGAAAATATGTATAGCACTCTCCATAGTGTGGTCCTTTTTAAGGTAAATCAATAAACACAATGTTTCTTGCATCCCCAAAATCTAAGGCCATCACCTTCCTTGCAGACGAAATGACCATGATTTAGTGGTGTTAGACGCTCACTCGTTGAACTTTGTTAGATCAACGAATGCTCGTTATCAATTCCGAAATTCTCGTTGTAGACGAGACTTTGTAACGCAGGTATTGGTAGTAGTAATCTCTTCAAATAATACTCGTACTAATAATACTTGATCAAATAGTAATTGCCGAATAGTAATTCGTATAGTGATCAGTATAGATAAATAGTATAGGGGATAGTATAGAGAAAAGCGATCACTTAGACGTCACACTAATTCCCATTTATACGTTTTCTTTATGTCATGGGTCCTTACCTATAACTACAGAATTAACTCTTCCTAACACTATGCTCAAGAGAAAGGAACGAATCGAGTCGAGCCGATAGTAGTTCACTCCAAACCAGACTGACAGTCATACTAACACCTTCCACATCTTGTATTATTATTTCGTGTAATATACCTTCGTTATTTCTACTCTTGTGTTCGTGTTGTTCTTCCTTGGTCCTAACCTGGACCATAACACTTTACGATCACGTGATCTACTTAGTTAATAATGAAATCGTCCGTGTTTGCTCACTGGTTATTTGTGCTCAAACTACAGTGTCGGCAACGACATTTTATTCCTATACAACGCATGGCCATTTTATCTTTGTCTCTGGTTCAAAGTAGTGAACCAAACACTCATCCTTGGCTAGGAAACGTTCAACGTAACCAAATCGATTCTGTGGAACTAGAAGAGTCTACCCCAGTGAGCGAAATAAAGGGTTTAGTCCGACATTCCAACCACCTGAAGAAGGCCGGAGCGTACAACGGCCGAAACGTTGTAATGAATATGGCGACAAAGATGAGGACAATAGTCCGAATAATATAAATAATGTACATAATACCTCATCTCGGAAATATAGACAGAATCTGTAGAAGAAGTCATCTTAAGCGGTTTATTAATAATATATTCTGGGGTCATTTAATTAATACTAAGATCTACGTGGGTAATTCAGTTTTTGCTAGTATCCTCCTTCTAAACTCCGTCCTCCGTAAGACTCCATCAATTCTTACTGGTTAATTTGCAAGCCACTAATTAGAAAATGTTCAATTCAAATGTGTCTTGTCACTCCCAGGTGAAGTAGACACTTTGAGCAAGACAGGTGTTTATTCATAGTCACCTTGAAATAGAAGACACTGAAGTCGGAGTCAAATTCATTTCCTCCTAAGTCAAAACGAACGCAGAGAACATTTATATATGTTATTTTTCATCCGAGCCCATGAGTAGGTATCTAGTACTTATTTGTGTCCCTTTATTTAACGGACATGGATTTTTTCAGTATATCGAATATGTATGTTAATTTTTTTTCCAGGCATTCTTTCTTCCTTGTGTATTCCAGACTGGGTTCGATCCCCGGTGGTTGCCCGATACTTCCGGCCTTGTGCCACATCTAAGATACGCTTAGAAATCCTCTATTATGTATTCCAGCAATATTTACCGTATCTTTTTCATATTAATGTTCATTCAAGAGCCACTCAAGTTAGATGGTTGCAGTGTTGCTTTGTACGAGCGTAAGAAAAGGCAAAAAGTGGAGTTCATGCGTCTATGCAGGGAAGATAACTGTTAACCCTAGACTTAAAGAGATCAAAATTGCAGTGATTAGTAATGCATCCTGTCGGGAGTCTGTTCCACAAAGCAGCCGTTCTTGAGAAGAAAGAGTACGAGCAAAACTTCCTCCTTACCAATGGAATACGGATGGAATTGGGGAGGATTCACTCTTGTGTACGCGGCATAGAGGTTCCCATTTGTAAAAGTCAAAGTTGGTGGGACTAAGGAATGTAGTTCGTCAGAAGACATGCCATATTGTAAATGTGTTTCTTTGTTGTTCTTATTTCCCTCAAGACATCTTCATTGTTCCGATCTCACAGAACAGGGTCTTTTTTCAGACAAGCAATATGGCTTTCGTTTCTCCAAGTCAAGTGCTGATGTACTGACGATGATTGCGGACAGCGTTTAACAAGCTCTAGATAAGAATGAAGTCCAGGCTGTAGCTTTGGACATCTCGAAAGATTTAATCAGTGTTTGGCATACAAGTTTTCTCCACAACCTTAAAAGTTACAGTGTCTCCGGGCAAATTTTTAAACTGATCCGGTTTTTCCTATCACAACGTTATCCTGAAACGGCCACTTTTCTAGATCATCTTGTACTAATGCAGGTGTAACCAAGGGCTCTATCCTTGGTCCTATTTTGGTTTTAATTTTCATTAATGACCTAGGTATCAGCTTTTAACTTGGTATCTACGCTGGTGACACATCTATTTACTCCTGTATCGATAGTAAGTCCGATCAGTTTGATAAGATCAAAATGGTTGCTGATCTAAAAAAAAAATGACATACAGTCTGTTGCTAACTGGAGGAATGAATGACTTGTTGTAAATTGGAGTAAAAAATGACTTGTTAATTTTAACACCTCCAAAACTAAACTGCTTTCTATTAATTCTCTGGGAGACCACTTTTCTGTCTTACATCAGTATGGCCGATGCTAACCTTCAAGAGAGTGACTTGTTGCGCCTTCTCGTGCTAACGTTCTCGGCTGGTATGAAGTGGAAAAACTATATTTAATCTATTGCTAGGTAAGCTGCTATGAAATTTGCTTCACTATGACGTGCAAGAGTATTTTTCTCTCGAGAATCTATTTTACAGATTCATAAGAATACCATTCGACAGTGCTTTGAATATTGATGCCTCAAATGGTCCGGTTCTCCTGCTATTTATCTAGAGATCCTTGATGAAATCCAAAAAAGAATCAGCAATATTATTGTCCCGGTTTCAGTCAATTTTACACCGCCCTAAAGTTAGCCTTCTATGTCTTTTCTATAGATAATTTCATGATTACTGTTCCGGTGAGCGATTCGCTATAGTACTTAGGATTTTTTAATTTAAGCGCAGCACTAGACTGGCGTCGAGATCTCATCAATTTACAGCTGAGCTGGCTAGATGTAGCCGTAAATTCTATGCTAACAATTTCTTTTATCGCACTTCTCGTTTGTAGAACTCCCTCACGACTCCATGCTTACCAGTTAACTTTGGATTTCAAAAATTTAAATGTAATGTCAATCGTTATCTACTGTCCTCCTGATTACTCTTCTTTTTAGTAATCTTTCTGTTTCTAATTCTTCCACATCCAGTAACCACTTGTGTCTTAGTGGCTTTACTGCCTTGCTTGGAGTGAACTCGATTTAAAAATGTTCAATCTATGGGATTCTCAGCATTATTTGTTAGATTCTTAAAATCTCTTCACTATGTGTGAAGGAAATGTCCAGAATTTACAGTCATACAGGAGAATTGATACTAGATAACAGTTCGGCACTCTTTTCTTTGTTTCTAACGACATTTTCCTATCTCTTAATACTTTGCTTTGTTTCGGAAAGGTATGAGGATATTGTCTAGCATTCAATGCCATATAGGAGACTAGATATTACATAGCAGTACAGCCATTTTTTCTTTGCTTCTAAAGACACTTTCCTATCTCTTAACACTTTGCTTTCGTTCTGAAAGGCATGAGAATATTGCCCAGTATTCACTGCCATATACGGAATTAAATATTATATATATTATTAACAGTTCAGCATTCTTTTCTTTGTTTCTAACGACATTTTCTTATCTCTTAATACTTTGTTTAGGTTATGTATGACTGCTTTCGCTATGGCTACTCTCCTACATGCTTCCTCTCTTTCTATCTTATTCTTTTTCTCTCTCTCTCTTCCTCTCACTCCCTTTTTCTCTCACATTAAACTATTGTAATTTTTTCTCCTCCATTTATTTCGCCATCGTTCCCTCTCGCTCTCCTCTCTCGATCCCCCTCTTCTGTTTCAGTTATTTCCCATTCTTTTTCTCTATCACTCCCCTATACTTTCGCTTATTCTCGCTCCCCTTATCTTTCGATTCTTCTTCTCCTCCATCTTTCACTTCCTCTAGCTCCCATTCTCTCTCAATTCCTCTTGTCATCCTCTCTCGCTTCCTCTCTTTCTCTTTTTCTTTGATTCCTTACGCTCTCTCACTTCCTTCCTCTCTAGTTTTCTCCCTTTCTTTCTCCCTCTCTTTCCCTCTCGCTCAGTATTCCTCCATGCAAGTTTCATTTATGTTGACTTTTTCCATCGTTAACTTTGTCTGCCGGTCTCAAAAAAATCTTTCCTTCTTGAATTTACTGTTTCCCATGTTTTATGGCGTCATTCTCGAACTGACCAATAAATCCTCCGCACATCTTTTAAGATTAAAATCTAAAAAGATATTAGATTGACCTCCGCGTGTAAATTTTTCGGAATTTGCTTGGGTGAACGAAACAACTTACGGAATGGACAGTGTATCGGTTTGGCATTGAAAAAAAAAAAAGAAATATGAAATGAATGAAAACCTGCGAAAAAAAATGAAAAAAAACCCTGAAAAAGATTTGCAAAAAGAAATGAAAAATGGTTCACTTAGATGTACACAGCTACAGTAAGCTTGCTGAGGCCGTAAAAGAAGAAAGGCCTGATATTGTGCAACGGTAAATGAGAACGTATGTTTTATGTGGCTTAGCTAAGTAAATTTCCGCTAGAATTATGAGAACTAAAATTGCATGAACTGTTCAGTTGTTTCTTTATTAACAGAAAAAAAGTGAAAAGAACCCATTAAAATCCAAAAAA
Source organism: Acanthosepion pharaonis (assembly GCA_903632075.3). NCBI lineage: Eukaryota > Metazoa > Mollusca > Cephalopoda > Sepiida > Sepiidae > Acanthosepion > Acanthosepion pharaonis. The sequence continues at coordinate 40,192 of CAHIKZ030000751.1, read as the reverse complement.
TAATTAACAGAAAAGCTTCTTTTAATTGATTCGTCTTTATGTCTTATCAACCCTTTGCCAGTAATTATATCCAGGAAATATTTTTGAGATGGTAAGAACATTTGTTATGAGATAATAACGATTAAGTGATACAAGTTTTAATAATTAACCCATAGCTTTGGGGCGAAAAGGTGGATTCATACCTTTCCTCAGACGATTTGCGCGTTAGAGAATATAACGAATCCCACGTCAATTCGAACTCGGCCCTCCGATTAAAAATTCATAGCCGTTATCCGTTACACCACCCCCACATCCAATCTTACAGCACCTGGTATTTATCAAACGTTCACCCATCTAGGTACAGACCAGGATCGACGTTCCTTAACTTCGGTGAATTTACTGGAGGAGGTTTCAATGTGATGTGGCTGTAAGCCCTAAACAAGAAAGCGCAATAAAGAAAGAAAGAAATAAAGAAATAAAGAAATAAAGAAAGAAAGAAAGAAAGAAAGAAAGAAAAGGCCATCTACCCATCCATTGAGATGTTATTGTCTTTAAAGGCAAGTGTGGATTTCCTTCCAGAGTTGTTGAAATTTTGAAATTTGATCTTTTCATATTTTGATATTTGATATTTTCAAATTTGATATTTTCATATTTGCTATTTGATATTTTCATATTTTCATATTTTTCTATTTGATATTTTGCTATTTGATATTTTCATATTTGATATTTTCATATTTGCTATTTGATATGTTGCTATTCGATATTTTCGTAATTGCTATTTGATATTTTGCTATTTGATATTGTCATATTTTATATTTTCATATTTGCTATTTGATATTTTCATATTTGATATTTTTCTATTTGATATTTTGCTATTTGATATTTTCATATTTGATATTTTCATATTTGCTATTTGATATTTTCAAATTTGATATTTTAATATTTTCATATTTTGCTATTTGATATTTTTCTATTTGATATTTTCATATTTGATATTTTCAAATTTTCTATTTGACATGTTGCTATTTGATATTTTCATATTTGCTATTTGATATTTTCATATATATATATATATATATATATATATATATATATATATATATATGTATGTATGTATGTATGTATGTATGAGTTAAAATAGAATCTAGCAGGAGGAGCATGTAGTCATTGGAGCCTTACAAGAAATCGTCAATTTTCACAGCATCTTTGGCAATAGATCGTATATATGAGTTTCACTTGGGGTACAGGACTTAACGTAGCAGGAGAAACCCTTCCCCAAGACGAAACGTCGCAAACCACCTACTGTTCTATCGCTTATTTCCATGGAAAGTGTTCAGACGAACTACATTGCCCACTTCTAACCTTCACGGCTAAGACCCAGCAGGTTGCCCACATTGTAACGAACCACCCTCATTCCCTTCTTATTCCACTGCTGAGATATAAGTTCCACAAAAGCAGATTTTTTTTTCACGAACTTTATGTAACCGACTCCAAATAGAATGCTCCCCGATCACTACAAGCTTAACCTGTTCAAGTCTAGGGTCAACCGTTATCTTCTTCACAAACTGTCCCTCTCACTCTGTAACATAATCGTAAAGAGATGCCAATTTTCACGATGGTTTTGCTTATTTTTAATGTGTCAGAACATCATGTCATCTGAAAGTTTCTAATTTTCAACTTTTGAACTCCGGGCTTTTATAAAATTCCTCTTCTCTGCAGAAGAAAATGCCAAAGGAAACCTCTGAACGTCTGGTGCCAACATTGAATGGCAAATACCCGTGTTACTCATATGTGTAGAAGTTGTATCCCAAATTCCGTAGTGAAGATTTTGAGACCCACCATGCAACGTAATTAATGAGCCCTTCAACCGTGTCACCTCTTGTTATTTATTAATCATTCTCATGACCTTATCGGCTATTTTTTACAATAATGTTAACCCTGCAAAAGGTCCAAGAGCCACTCGAGGTAGAGAGTTAAGGAATAAGAAGAAAGAGGGGACAGCTTATGAGGATATGTGGGGAACATAACGGTTAAACGTAGACTCAAATAGGATCGAGGAAGCAACATCTTGGGAGTCGGTTCCGCAAAGTATCATTTCATGGGAAGCATCTTCTAGAACTTGACTAATATGTTACGAAGTAAATGAGAATGGTTCTCTACAATGTGTGTGTCACGGCTGGTCGCTGTTGCGAAGGTTAAAACTGAGAAATGTAGCTCATCTGAACAGTTTATATGAAAATAGCAACAGAGTATGGAGAGTCTATAAACTATTCGACTAAGTGGAAGGGGTTGTTAGTTGGAAAATAATTCATCACATAGCGTAGACACTGTCGGACTCTATTGAGACTAGAAAGTGTTGACATGGCAACGCCTGCTCATATATGGCAGCAGTATTCCATCCCCGGTCTGATCCGGCTCTTCCAAAGTTAAATGATAGCAGGTGGATGCAGGTACTTACTGGGGCGGTACAGGGAATCGGCCATTTTTCCAGCATATTTAATGATGGTTTATATGTACTAGTTCCAAGTTAATGTCTGGGTTAGGCTTAAGTCCTAATAGGCGCTCAAATCAAGGGCTCTCTCTGAAAGAAAAACCGTTCATCGCGATAGAGGAAAATTCAGTGGCCGCAATTTCGACGAAAAGAATTGCTGCGAGACAAGATTTGTCCGGGGAAGGAGCTGGTTTTATAATTGTGTACGCAGAAGTTGTTAAGTCAGATTTAAAAATGATTGATTACCGGCCAGAAACGAGACCGTGTGAACGCCTCTAATTTGATTTTGTGGCGTTTGTTTCTTTCGGAACGGCTTGTCACTGTTAATGAAACATGGATGAACCGATGACCAATCAATATGAAGGTATACCGATTCTCTACAGCCGAAAAAAAAATTCAAGACACACATCTCAGATAGAAATGTCGGCCACAGTTTCATGACTATCGCCACTTGAACCAAACAATTAATGCAGATTCTTTTTTTAAGTGTGTGTCCATTTAGGATATAGGAAATCACGGCTCTCCGTAACTTCTAAACCATTGTAACTCTTGCTTTTTTTTAACTCTCCTGATCTGATATACATTAACACAAACTTGTTAAGTAGCTTACTCGACGTACGATCAGAGAAGCAAAACAATGTCGGCACTGCTCAATGCCTAGATGGGTAACTGCTTGAAACACTGGTACACGTACAATCACACAAGTTAAGAAACGTCGACCCTACTCAGTACCTAGTTGGGTGACCGTTTGAAACAGTAGTTCACGCGCGATCACAGAAGTTAAGAAACGTCGAAATTAGTCATTGCCTAGATGGGTGACCGCTTGAATCACTGGTTCCCGTACGATCACAGAAGTTAAGCAAGGTCGGCCCTGCTCAGTACCTAGATTGGTGACCGCTTGAAATACTAGTTCCCGTACGATGACAGAAATTAAGAAGTATCCACACTGCTCAGTACCTAGATAGGTGACCGTTTCAAACAATAGTTCACGCACGATCAGAGAAGTTAAGAAACGTTGACATTGGTCAGTACCTAGATGGGTGACCGTTTGAATCACTGGTTCCCGTACGATCACAGAAGCTAAGCAAGGTCGACCCTGCTCAATGCTTAGAGAGGTGACCGCTTAAGACGCTAGTACCCGTACGATCACAGAAGCTAAGCAAGGTCGAACCTGCTCAGTAACTAGATGGATGACTCCTTGAAACACTAGTACGATGACAGAAGTTAAGAAGTGTCGACACTGTTCAGCCCCTAGATGGGTGACTGCTTGAAATAGTTGTTCCAGTACGATCACAGAAGTTAAGAAACGTCGACACTAGTCATATATCAAGATGAGTCACCGCTTGATACACTAGTTTCGGTACGATCACAGATGTTAAAAAACGTTGACCCTGCTCAGTACCTACATGGGTGACCGATTGAAACAGTAGTTCACGCACGATCACAAAAGTTAAGAAAGGCTAAGCTAAGCAAGGTCGAACCTGCTCAGTACCGAGATGGGTAACCACATGAAACAATAGTTCCCGTACGATGAGAGAAGTTAAGAATTGTCGACCCTGATCAGTACCTAGATGAATGACCACTTCAAACACTGGTACCCGTACGATCGCAAAAGCTAAGCATGGCCAACCCTTGTCAGTGCCTAGATGGGTGACCGCCTGAAACACTATATAGAAGCTAAGCAACGTCAACTCTCCTCAGTACTTAAATGGGTGACCGCTTGTAACACTGGTTCCCGTACGATCACAGAAGCTAAGCATGGTCGACCCTTGTCGGTCCGTAGAAGGGTAACCACTTAAAACATTGGTTCCCGTACGATCACAGAAGTTAAGCAACGTCGACCTTCCTCAATACCTAGATGGGTGACCGCTTGAAACACTGGTGCCCGTACGATCAGAGAAGTTAATCATCGTCGACCCTCGTCAGTACTTAGATGGATTAGAATTCCACGTACCGTAACCTTAAATGTGCGAATGGTGTAATGGATAATGGCTCGGAATTGTTAATCGGTGAGCCGATTTCCAATCTTCGTTGGGTTCGTTATAGTCACCTACCCACAAATACCTTTAGGAAAGATAGGAATCCATCTCTTCTCTTTTCCAAGTAATAGGTTACTTATTAACACTTGTATCGCTAAACCATTATTATCTCAAAAGAATTCTTGAAATCTAAAAACATTTTCTGGCTTTAACTAACCTGAAAAGGTTTGATAAGCCGTAGAAAATGAATGAGCCAATCAATCAATCGGTGGAAATGAAACTGTTCAATTCCCATGCTCATTTCAGAAGGAAAATATTTTTCCTGATCAAAATTGAATTTTTTTGGTTTCTCTCATTCTTAAAATTTCATAAATCTTATCGAGTTATCTTCGTTTATAGAATCTTTTGTGAATTGTCTCAATTTTCTTCTTGTCGCTCTAATTACAAAATCTCAAGTAACGAGAAAAAGCTTCTTCATTTTTCCTACAATAATTTGTGTCACGTATGAAGAGGCATGTTTGGATTTAAATTAAAATCTACTTGTTTCTGCGTAAGATTCTACGCATACTACATTTAACTCTCTCTCTCTCTCTCTCTCTCTCTCTCGCTCTCTCTCTCGCTCTACATATATATATATATATATATATATATATATATATATATGTGTTCATTCAGTTGTATGGATATTAGTTTGTGACCCTGGTTTCACGCTTTTATACTGTGTCACAAACTAATATCCATACTCTGAATATATTAGTTCTATCACTGATATTAAGCACTTTCCACTAAGTACTGTGCATATAATATATATATATATATATATATATATATATATATATATATATATATATATGTAAAAATATATGGATATAGATCCGACAGTATGAAGAAAAATATACTGAAAAAAACAAACAAAATCCCTAATATACAATTCAACATGAAAAAGACGATGGACATAGAAGCAATACCAATCCAAACAGATAACTGAAATGGTCTATGTTAATTATGTTTTATGAATATGTCCTGAAGATGGTCTATTAGATCGAAACGTCCGACGTTGACATTAAACATTAAAACAGCATAATCGCATATTAGGATTTTTGTTTGTTTTTTTCAGTATATTTTTCTTCATATATATATATATATATATATATATATATGTGTGTGTGTGTGTGTGTGTGTGTGTGTGTGTGTGTGTGTGTGTGTGTTTAATTGGTATCAACCCAAGCAAGGCAGTAAAGCTACTAAGACACAAAGAGTAGATGAGTAGAAGTGTTAGGAACAGAAATATTAATAATAAGCAGGCAGAAGAATGAGTGATCAGGAGGACAGTAGATAGCGATTGACATTGCATTTGAAATTTGGTTGGAAAGCATAGAACCGGAAGGGAGTTCCACAAACGAGAAGTGCGAGAAAAGAAAATGTCAGCATATAATTTACGGCTACATCTAGCCAACTCAACTGTAAATTGATGAATTCTTGACGCCAGTCTAGTGCTACGCTTCAATTCAAAAATTCATTCTGGGGGTCTTTCTTTTTTCTCCAAATCCGTGAATTTGTTTTGATCATGTTAAATCTCGAAAAAACACCATATAAAATTTACTATTTTTTTTTTATCCATAATGTTGAATGTATTAAGATTATTCGACTTTTAGCAAGAAAGAGCACAAGTTGATGTCCAAAAATAGCCGCAAAACATTCTTGATTTATTTCAAATGGAATGAACTATTATGACATATCTCGATTTTGTATTTAAATACATTGTATTTATATTCATTTTTTCTTGTTAAATTCTTCATCTATATTGCATATGATCCATTATTGTGCATAATTAGGTTACAGTAAAATTTGTATTTTATATGAATACTATCTTATGAAAATTAAGATGTAGTAGAGTGAGTTCCTGTATCATAATTTCGGGGTGGGGTACACGAGACCCTTGCATCTGGTTTGCATTTATACAAACGTAAGATAAGTGAAAATAACGAAATGTTTCTAAAAGTCGACAAAAAATAAATAATGTTGAAAGAAATATGAAATCTCTTATAAGAAATCTTTAATTTTAGGTTCGGCAACATTAATTAAGATCTTTTTTCCTACCACGTTCGTAGTAAGCATTGTTATAGTCTGCCATATTTTTATAGAATTATCTAAATAACTCGAAAGTATCTGTTTCATTATATTTACTTCAAATGGAATTGTTATTTTTATTATTATTATTATTATTATTAAGAAAAATATTCGACCGATGTCCAGATTTTGCTGTCATAGTCAACTGTATTTAGCTATGTCCACAATAGGAAGTTCTATTAAACTTATTATAATGACAAATATAACTTCAGAATATAAATGACTCGTTGAAAATATTTATACATAAATATTATAAAGGTTAGAAAATTTCTATGAAAAGTCCTTATAAATTTATAATTGATATGTTTACCATTCGTCCATGTATTGAATATTGAATATTGCTGTCTCATCTGGTCTGGAGTTTCTGCTATGTATATAGAGAGTTATGGTAAGATCCAAAGAAGAATCTGCAATGTCATTGGTCATGTCCGGGCGTCTCGGCTTCAGTAACTCTCCCACCGCCGTAACGTAGTTTTTCTGTGCCTTTTCCATAAAATTTGTCATGGTGATTTTGCTGATGAACTTTCCTCTTTTTACCTAGACTTTATGAATTTAAGCTCAGTGCTAGATTGGCGGCATTTTAGAGCTGAAATGGCTAGATGTGAGTCCTATGCTAACATTTTCTTCTCTCGCGCTTCTTGCTTGTGGAACTCTCTTCCAGCTTCTTGCTTCCCAGTCAACTTTGATCTTCAAAAATTGAAATGCACTATTAATCGTGATATTCTGTTTTCACAATTCCTTTTATTATTCTCTCTCCTTATTTTTTTTTCTCTTATTCTTTCACACTCAGCAACTCATTGCGTCTTAGTAGCATTATTGCCTTGCTTAGGTTGAAATCGTTAACAGAACATGTTAGCAGACATTCAGACAGCTTTTGCATTCTTGTGCGCATGCGTATGCACGTTCGGGTATGTCAGTTATCGGCTTTTTTATACGAGTATTAATATGAAAAAAGAAAATTATTTCTACAAACAAAAATGGTGACATTTATCGTAACACTCAGTAGTCTAAAAAAATGTTTTTCGTCAAACATTTTACTTCTAACGGAAAGGCATCAAACATTTTTTTCAGAAGTCGGTTGTAAATTGACTCTTAAATCATCGGATGGCGACAAGCCTTCTCCATCTTCGCATTTTCAGTTCTGCAAATCCAAACAAAAAAGAAAACAATCCTGAATTGGAATGTATCAAATGAGACGAATGTGGATTTATCAAAATGAGTGATGGCTGTTTACGCCAACCTTGTGGAGAAACAACGGCGCCTAGCGGCCCAAACGGACACATTAATAACAACTTAATCTGTACAGCATCATTTGACTCGTTTATCGGATACGATCGTCTATAAATATTTTTTGGAGTCGGTTCGAGTTCTGAATTTGCGAAAATTTCTTTATACTATATTTAGCAAATGTCTCTTGTCAGTGGAATATTCCCCTAGAAATCTCTACAAGAAACTACCTGGAATTAAACAGGTTCATATATTGACAAAGTTTAACTTAGGACCAGGTAAAAAGCAAAACGGTATGTCAATATCGCCCGTTGTCTCTAGGTACGCCTATTACCGGATACACCTTCGGTAATTTTTTATTGTCTAAAAAAAATATTTTTAGAATTTTAATAAAACCGTAACATATAAAAGTAAATGTTATACAATTTTCTCGTTATAGTTAGCTATCAATACCTCATATTAATTCTTGTTTTAATTTTCCAATGGAGTTCAGTTCCCTAAACATGTTAAAGTAAGTGGTTATTTTGCCAGCCCCGGTAAAATAGACAAGCATGACTTTAAGCTCATTTTATCGGTCTCAGGTATAATAAACCCCCAAAATATTTTGCCGGTAAATATTTTTATTATCATGTACACAGGTAATGTTAAAAATAACAACACAGATTTAACATAGAAGTTTATTTATTTTCACTATCAACTGTTAAAACAATTTAAAATCTTTTCTACTATCAATTATTAAAACACAAGTTAAAATGATTTATTGATTGTCAATTATTAAAAGAAATATAGAATTCTCTGGATATTTTAAGCACTTCAGGCATAACAATCTTTGCAAATCAAAAACTTGCCCTTGGGCATGATTCTCTTGTCAATGCACCCACTGAAGACCACATCCACAGACCACAGGATCCATGTTGTTCAACTCCTACATACACAGGCGCTGACAATCACAAGACTTCATAAACAATTGTTCTGCAGTTTCTATTCCACAACTACACGTAGTTAATGGAATGGTAACTTTTCGGGTTTTCTTCAGCAAATGTACTAAAAAAATCTCAAACACTGAGTTCTAAGACTATACAGAGTGAATATTGTTCATTCTTTAATGAATATATATAAATACAGTCATATATAGTCATCAACAGACAGACTGTTTCGCAGCTCTTCAGTGTGGATAGACATACGGTTGCCTCAAGCTAGGATCGAAACCCTGGTGTCAGTCGGAGATTCTACCACAAAGCCGTCGGCGCACGGCAGGGAGAAAAAGGCGAATTTTAGCGTATTTATTTTTAGATAAACACAAACACCGACAGTGACTCAATTCGCTTTTGCCGAAGAGTCTCGCTTTATCAGCCATAATAGTCACTGTTTAAAACTCCCCCACACACACATATATATATATATATATATATATATATATATATATATATATATATATATATATATATATATATGTAAAAAGCACGAAACGAATATAAATTCACACGTTTATAACAGTAATTTGAAAAAGGTCTCAATACAAGAGTATAGCAATAAATATTTATTATAAATTACATTTGAACATGCAAGTTACCACAACACAATCCTGAATGTAATCCATTAAAATTGGTAAAAATTTACATATATCTGTGATAAGACATTTATAAAATTGTCGTTTGATATGAGACTAGCGCGAGGTGTAGAATTATATATATATATATATATATATATATATATATATATATATATATATATATATATATATATATATATATATAAAAACTGTTTCATAATGTCCAAGATTCCCAATCTATTAGAAAGACAAAGAATGCCAATACAAGCAACTGCCTGATCTTTGATTTCAACCTGATATTTCCTGATTTTGCCGATGGTGCCTAGTTCTGTGAGAGCTGCCATTATGCTACTGTCGCGATTATTTCTATTGTTGAACCAACTTCACTGACACTTCTAACCTTCTATCTTGAGTAGTTCTTGGGCTTTGCATTTGGTGAACATTATATATATATATATATATATATATATATATATATATATATATATATATATATATATATATAATATTAGTGGTAAATATACACATACATATGCAAAACATATAAATATATATACATACAAGCATATACATACATATATATTTTGTATAAAAAAAATTCTAAGAGGATAGAATTCTGGTAGAACTCAATGTCCAGAACAGAGTAAGGATATAATAAAAAGGCTTAAACACTAATATTCCATGGTCATAATTTATGAAATTTATATATATATATATAATTTATGAAATTTATATATATAAAAGACGATGGACATAAAAAACAAGTCTTATCCAAAACAGATAACTGAAAATTTTTAAAATGATCAGCTTTCCGTTTAGCATGGTCACGTCGTCGTCACATGGGCGACGCTTTCAAAACGTATTCCTAAAAATTTTTGATTATTTTGAATGAAAAAGAAAATGAAAAGAATTCTATTAGGATCTAAAAATTTTATGTGTATGCTTGTCGAGCATTAATCTCGCTAAAAAAGGGAAAATATTAAAGAAACCAGGTCTAGTATTCACCGTGCGTGTCCATCGTCTTTGTCAAATTGAACTGAATTGTATTTTAATGAATATTGTCCCGAAGAAGGTTTATTAAACCGAAACGTCAGACGTCGACATTTCATTCATTTTAAACAACATAATTGCATTTAAGGATTTTTGTTTGTTTTTTCCAAATTTTTCTTCATATATATATATATATACTTTTGACATAACATACTTTTAGGTTTGTTCCACTGTCTTCTGCTCATGCGTGCTTATAGTTGGTACTTTTGGGGTCACGTGATCGAAGTTTGAGCCTGATGCGCCATTTTTCCTGCTGCATGTTTCAGTGTAAACATGGCCGCGCCGCTAGCAGTGTCCATGAAGGAGGAACAAAGATCAGTGATCCGAATCTGCAGAGAATGTGCCTCCTCCTCGATGATAACTCGCCAGTTCGTCATGAGCATCTCCAGAGTCTGCTGAATCTTCTAATCAGTGTCCTCCACTGACAGGCCTCCTGCTCCTTCTGCGTGCCTCATCCTCGTCCGGCCAATATTAAGCTTCTCATACACACTTCTACGCGATAGTAAACTGTCGCCGTATTGTGGTGAAAGCCTCCGATGATACATCAGACAAATCGGATCACTGCTCATTGCTCCTTCCCCCACTTGATACATTCTGCAACCTTAGATCACGTGACCATAATTGTATCAACTATAAGTACGCATGGTCAAATGGCAGTGTGACTAAACTAGAGATATGTTATGGTAAAGTGCGAATAATTTTTTTACTTACCCTATATATATTTTGGGTGGGGACTCATCAGCAGTGCACATGCGCTACCGAGAATCGAACCCTGACCGTTACGATACAATGTAAGCATCTCTAACACTCGGGCAGCAGGCCTCGGTGACGAAGAGGAAACTAACTAGACTCAATATAGTTCAGCTACTCCTAATTCCGGTGGTGATATCCAAGTATGCGTAACCCACCGGAACCAGTCCCAAAAGCTACGTCTTCTTTCCCCAAGTCGCTCCATACAGCGTATATATATATATATATATATATATATATATATATATATATATATATATATATATAAGAGCTTTAAAGTCAACACAAATGTATCTGAGCAGAATATCTGCAAAAAGGAAATATATTCCGGAGTTGTTTTTTCTGTTTTCTTTTTGAATTTGTAGGTCTGAAGGAATTGGATCGTATTTACGATTCCAATGGAATAAATTATGACCATGGAATATTAGTGTTGAAATCAAAGATCAGGTAGTTGCTTGTATTGGCATTCTTTGTCTTTCTAATAGATTTGGAATCTTGGACATTATGAAACAGTTTTATATGAGCGTAAGAGGAGCCAAGAAATGAAATTCATGCGGTTTTGCAGGAAAAATAGCGTTCAAGAGGTCATGGTCATAGTAGGTGACCTAGTTCAAATTCCAATACCTTTCAAAATTCACTTCACACTTATGCTCTTTAGAAAGGCATGAAACTAGGGTCACACACCTCTCTCTCACACACACACGCGTAATTCTCTCTCTCTCTCCCTCCCTCCTCTCTCTCTCTCTCTCTCTCTCTCTCTCTTCACCAGTTATGGCTTAAGTAACAGGATAAACGGTTTATGAGCTCTGCATGGCTATCAGTCTAGAAGGACATCTCTGAATTCAGGAAAGACGGCCTAAGTTTTAAACACCTGACCAGCTTCCTCTATATGTCTCGATTGCATGCCAGTGTTTCTGCGAATGAGCTTCCAGTTCAATCAGTGACGTTGTCAAACATCATTTGTTCCGCGCAGATCGCTTATTTTGCCTAAGGATGGCGTAAAGATTTCCGGCTCTTGTAACATCTTCACATTACGTGAAACAAAAGGCTAGGAAGGAAATAGACCCAACAATACTGGAAAGAGTGATAACAGCTACTGGTCTTGAGAAACCTATTTTCCAAAAAATTGTTTTAAAAGAAAGATTTTATAAATTTAAACCAAAAGCAGTGAATGTCAAATGTTTACTTATAAGGAAACAGCTAATATTATCATCGCAACTATAGAGATATGCTGGAAATCTATATTGGCACTGGCCAATTAGGTTTTCTATGCTGTAGAGATGCGTCTACGAATAGAAGACAACAACCCTGCTTTCCATCCCGAGGACAACGTACTGATGATGATTGGAGGTATACTAATGACATAGGTATTCATATTTGGGAAGATAATAATCTTGAACAGAAAATCAGCATCCTCTATCAAGTGTTTCAAAAAATGGGACGCAAGATAAACCTTTCCAAAACAGGATCTCTGATCTGGAATTGGAATGCAAGCAGTGATAGCACCTATTCTCAATCTTAAAAATACTGGATGTGGAATTAGTAAATACATTGAACGTTTGAAAATAGCTTACTTTCTCCTCGAATTTGTTTCTCTATTTTATGTAAGAAGTCTGGAATCAGAATTGCATCTCCCAAAAGTGGGGTTTATCATTTTTATGATGTCAAAGAATACTCGTTGTCACTTTCGTAATGCTCGTTGTAGTAGAGACTTTGTAATCGCTGATAAAACTATATTAACGCTGTTGAACAATATTGTTGCCAGACGCCTTCGAATAATACTCACACTAATAGTACTGGCTCGATAATACTCGCTCGAATAGTAACCCGTATTGTGATCAGTATAGGGAAATATTATAGTGTTATAGTGGAACACGCCTATTCTATAGTTAATAGACCCTCCCGCCTATAATAAGTAGGAGTAGTAATAGTAACGAGTCAGTAGCTGAGTGAGTTGGTCAGTCAGTCGATATCGGACGACCGTTAGTCGGATACTAAAGTATCAGCGACACCAACTAGATTTCTCTGCGTCATTACCTATTATATCAAGTTCCTAACGTTTTGTAAGTCGAACCTATTTTAGGACCGACTTAGTACAAATACAAGCCTCCTCTGTGAAACCACTCTACAACATATAAAGAACAGAGTAGAGAATAGCAGTCAGTATAGTATAGAGTATAGACTAGAAATAGTGATCTAAATATTAATAGTGGTCTATTTAATTCAATAATGGGACCGCCTGTGTTTGTTCTCTGGTGATCTATGTTCAAATACAAGTGTCGGCAGCGACACTTTATTCCTATATAACAACCATGCATTAATGTATTATAGAAACAGAAAGATGGCCCTCAAACCTCTCCTACATACAGGTAGGATCCATAATGGTGAAAGTTTCAACAGCATATTAACTTGGCTCACATTGTTTTATGGAAGTCACGAAAACGTTTGGTTTTTGTTCTGGCAAGTGATGCAATGATTTTCATATATATCATCAAACAATCTAAGAAATTGCTTATCTCTTTATAGGAAATTGTATACCTGCTCTGTCGACCTCACAGCAGCGTATGATCACATCAATCTATAGTCTTCATGTCATCCATTAGAACACGCCTTCCAAGCTCCAAATCCACTAAATGCCTCGATCTAATAGAATAACTGTATCGATCTACAGAAACTTACATATCTGGCGAGGACCCCAATATGGAAACATTTCAAACCTCAGCAGGATGCGGACAAGGAGGAAATGAGAGTCCCCAGTCTATTTACCCTCTTTCTAGATCCTGTCCCGTGCATTTACAAAGACGAGATGTGTACCGTTCCATATTCCATACCATAGACACGATCCTACCAATAAAAGACAACGATTCTGCTTTCTCTCCTGAGGCTAGTGTACTGATGAAGAGTGTGGCTATTGTCATATGAGAATAAAATGTTGCTGCCGACACTTGGGTTTGAACACGGATCGACGGAGAGCAAGCGCAGTCGACCGCATCTTGAAACAATTAAACCACGTGACGGGTAAAGGAAAAATATATATATGGGAATTAGCGGCGTCTGACCGAGTATTATTTAAAGACGTTATTATTGCATCTATGATTTACAAAGTCACTCCTACAAACAAGCATTACAAAAACTATTCTAATGACATAGGTATTCATAGTTGGGATAAGAATGATCTTGAACAGAAAATCAGCATCTTCTATTAAGTGTTCCAAGAAATGGCACTCGAGTTAAACCTTTCCAAAACAGAAACTATAATCTGGGATTGGAATGAAAGCAATAATGGCCCCACCCTGAATCAATCATAAAAATGAAAACATCCTCTATCAAGTGTTCCAAGAAATGCGACTCAAGATTAATCTTTCCAAAACAGGAACTGTAATCTGGGATTGGAATGAAAGCAGTAATGGCACCTACCCTGAATCAATCATAAAAATGAAAACACCCTTTATCAAGTATTCCAAGAAATGGGACTCAAGATTAACCTTTCCAAAACAGTCTGGAATTGGAATGAAAGTAGCGATGGCCCCTACCCTGAAACCATTCTAAAAATCAGGATATAGAAATAATAAACACTTCAGATTCACTATGTTTATAAGTCAGCTGTAACAAATTAAGTATGGGAGAAAAAGAAATTGAACATAGAATAGGCTGTGCCAGAGGTAGTTTCAGCCTACACCACAAATTGCTACGAAACCAAAACATCAACCTGAAAACTCGAGACATGTTCATAAATAGCCTCTTCAGATCATTTATATGGAAGCCATGCATAGTGCCAAATCCACTCAGAAATATCTAAACTGTCAGCTGTATACAACCGCTTTCTAGGATCAATGGTGAAAAAAGTCTTTGACCAAGTGAAGCTTAAGAGTCTTGGCAAAGATCATCTTTCTTTGAACATTGTGGACTGATGCTTTGAACATTGTGGACTGGTGCTACAGAGTCACAAACAAAGAACTGCACCAAATAACAGAAACCACATCACTTGAAGACTGCCAACAGCAGTAACAACTAAAATGGATAGCACATGTACCTTGAAGAGAAAATAATGACATAATCAAGATGTTAACATTCCACACCACTTCAAATAGAAAGTTTGGAAGGAAATTCCCAACAATGCTGGAAGGAGTGAAGAATTGGAATGCAAGCCGTGATAACATCTATTTCCAATCTTTAAAATACTGGGTGTGGAATTAGTAAATACTAAACACTTCAGATACCTTGGTATATGGATCAGCTATAACAAATTAAGAGATAAAGAAACTGAAAATAGAATAGGCTGTGCCAGAGGTAGTTTTCAGTCTACACCACAAATTGCTATGAAACCAAAACATCAACCTGAAAACTCGAGACATGTTCATAAATAGCCTCTTCAGATCATTCATATGGAAACCCGATCAGAAATATCTAAACTGTCAGCTGCAGGATGTACGAACAAAAGCAAAGACGGACACATACAAAAACATTTAGAGCAGGTGGACGAACGAATCGAAGTAAGAACGGGAAAAACATTAAGAATGAGACGCGCGCGAACGGACAAATCGGCCCGTCACGCAATCGAACGAACGAACGAACAAAACGATTGAAATGACCCCTTGCCTACACGATCAAAATTCGACACACGACAACGACGTCAATCAGTGATTAACAGGCAGAGATGAACAAACAAAAGAGTGGGTGTTCACACATATCAACGAACGAACCAAAATGAGACGCACACGAACGGATTGATTTGCGAACGGACAACTGTGCTCGACACGCACGCGAACGAATGGACGAACGAAACGATCGAAATGTCACCTTGCTTTCACGCTCAAAACATGATGCACGACGAACGGACAGGTTTTCGAACGAACAAATCTGCTCGTCACGCACACGAACGAATGAAGGAGCGAACGAAACGATCGAAATGTCACCTTGCTTTCACGCTCAAAACATGATGCACGACGAACGGACAGGTTTTCGAACGAACAAATCTGCTCGTCACGCACACGAACGAATGAAGGAGCGAACGAAACGATCGAAATGTCACCTTGCCTGCACGCTCAAAACATGATGCACGACGAACGGACAGGTTTTCGAACGAACAAATCTGCTCGTCACGCACACGAACGAATGAAGGAGCGAACGAAACGATCGAAATGTCACCTTGCCTGCACGCTCAAAACATGATGCACGACGAACGGACAGGTTTTCGAACGAACAAATCCGCTCGCGACGCACGCGAACGAACAAATGAATGAACGAGCACCTTGCCTGCACGCTCAAAACAACGAACGTATTGATTTTCGAACGGAAACTTATATAACGAGACAGACGCGCATGAACAGGCTGTTTGCGAACGGACAAACCTACTCTATGAACACGAACGAACGAAACGACACCTTGCCTGTACGATTAAAACAAGATTTTCAAATAGATAGAAATATTGGGAAGGCCAATGCACGCAACATTCTGATCTTTGATTTTAACAATGATATTCTTAGCTTTTCAAATGGTTCTTAGTTTTGTGACAGGTGCCAGCGTGCTGCTCTCGGCATGATTTCTATTCTGGAGCTCTCTTCACTGATAACAGAGCCAAGATATTTGAACTGTCTCACTGCTTTAAGTACCTGATCACCGAATTCTGCTGAAAGATAAAAGCTATTCAAATACGTTAAAGAAAATGTAATTTTGGAAAGTTATGATTGCCTACGTTCTGAATAGAAATTGTATAGAATAGAAATATTTAATATATTTTATATTTAATATATAAAGCTTAAGGATGTATTTATAAATATTCACTCGAATAGTTAAAAATTAATTAAACTTGCTTGTCCGTGTTTGGGAAAATATCGTGTAAAACTATGAAAACAAAAAATATCATTTTATTTACATACCGGCATATCATATTTTATTTACCCTACGTAATTTTTGCCTAATTAACTAATTTTCATTTTTTAATCATTTCACCACAAGTAAGGCAATAAAGTCACTAAGATGCAAGGGAGTTACAGAGTGTTAGAGAATATGAGAAAAGTATACTATTAAGGAGAGAAAACAATAAAAAACAAGAATTAAGAAGACAGAAGATAACGATTGACATTAATACCTGCTGTATTGCAACTAAACTGGTTCTCCTACCATCGACAACTAAACTGGTTCCCCCACCAGGCTTTTCTAATAAGGACGGTGGCTAGACACCCGACAGTATTAAAACCAAACATTTTTGTATGGCCAATGGTCATCTAGCATAATGTAGTAGACTAAAGTTCATAGATATGTAGATTTTTTAATCATTTCACCCCAGCAATGTAATAAAGTCCCTAAGACGCAAGGACGTTAGAAAATATGAGAAAAAGACACTGTTAAGGGGAGAGGACAATAAAAGAACAAGAATGATGAAAAGAAGATAACGATTGATATTATAAAGATGACAAGTAAAAAGCCGGTAGAGATTCTTAGAATAGAATTTACGGATAAATCTAGCCCTCAACTGATCAATTACTGTTAAATTGGCTAGGTGTAACCGTAAGTTCTATGCTAACAGTTTCTTTTCTCACACTTATCGTTTATGGACATACTTTTCTGGGTCTATGCATTCCAGTCGACTTTGATTTTCAAATATTTAAGCGCAATGTCAATCGTTATCTACTGACTTCTTGATTCTTCTTCTTTTGTTCTCGCTACTAATGTTTCTCCTTTTTCTTATTTTTCCACACTCTGAAGCCCCTTGTGTCTTAGTGGCTTTACTGCCAAGCTTGTAGTAATATGATTAAAAGACATATGTAGAGATTGTAAATCGTTTTAGAATATAATATGATGTATAAACAAAAGAAATGACGACTAAAATCGAACTGATTTAAATATGAGGATTTCGCTTGTACCGTTCTTTGATAGATGCAAATCCTTTAAAAGAAACCGAATAAAAGTGTCATGGGTCCTTACCTATAACTACAGAATGAACTCTTCCTAACACTATGTATACTACGCCTCTCAAGAGAGAGGGTCGAATCAAGCCGAGCTTCTCTACCTCTGAGCAGAAAGGAACCCGAAGGGCAGAATCTCGTTCGGGGAGAAATGACCAACCCGATCTCGTTTATACGGGTTATACGGGCATTTTTTGGCCGAGCCTACGGGCTCGGGAAACCCACGATAAACTTGGCCTTGTGCCACGTGCAACCCTCGTGGGGGGGGGGCTAGATACCGAATCAAGCCGAGAAGCTCGGCTTGACGGTCGAACTCTCTGCCTCTGAGCAGAGAGGAACCCGGACAAGGCTCCGCCGAAGGGCAGACTCTCGTTCGGGGAGAATGACCAACCCGATCTCGTTTATACGGGTTATACGGGCATTTTTTGGCCGAGCCTACGGGCTCGAGAAACCCACATAAAAACACGGCCTTGTGCCACATGCAACCCTCGTGGGGGGGGCTAGATACTGAATCGAGTCGAGCCGATAGTAGTTCACTCCAAACCAGACTGACAGTCATACTAGCACCTTCCACATCTTGTATTATTATTTCGTGTAATATGCCTTCGTTATTTCTACTCTTGTGTTCGTGTTGTTCTTCCTTGGTCCTAACGTGAACCATAACAAAAAGATACACGGTGGTGTAATGGATAGCGGTTCGGATAGAGGAATCGGGGAGCCGAGTTCGAATTCCAATCCATTACATTAACTTATGTGCTAATACCTTTGGGAAAGGTATGAATCTTCTTTTTCTTATGCTATGGGTAATTAGCAGGACAGACCTGGTTCTATAGCCTTGGATGGCAACTGGTCTACCGCAAAAAGAAATGGCAACCTACTGCGGGAAAATAATCTGCCTCGTCCGTCATGTATCGAAAGATACATGATCGCCTAAGTGTGTATCACGCATGGCACATATCTGAATAAAAGAGAGATATTTACACTGAAATCTGCCGAGGATCTCATGGCATTCTCTTCCGTCATCTTGCTTTCTTGTCAACTTCCTAAATTTTACATGCAAGTCATTCGCCATCTTCTGTCACCTTGAATCTTTTGCTCTTATTGTCCTCTCGTATTAATAATGTTTTATCAGATTTGATAATTCTCGAAAACCCTTTTCCCCTTACTGACTTTAAAGCCTTAGGGTGAAATGATTAAAAAAATAAAAATAAATAAAAGCACAGTAATTAAAAAAAGTAAAGATAGACATTGCATGTAAATTTCTGAAGACCAAAATTGACTGAAAACAAGAGGGCGAAAAGGCGTTCTACAAGCGAGAAGTGCGAGAAAAGAAACAGCATAGAATTTGGGTCACATTCAGCCATTTCAACTTTATTACTATGAGACTTGTGTGCCAATCTAGCACTGCACTTAAATTTACCAAGTCTAGGTATTATAGAGGACTGTTCATCCAAACAATTACATTGAGAATATATATAAAGCAACATATATATATATATATATATATATATATATATATATATATATATATATATATATATATATATCTTTGAAGTCAACACAAATGTATCTGAGCAGAACATCTGCAAAAAGGATTGGCTAGCCGCCCTAGCAGATCGGATACAGTGGCCAGCTATATATATATATATATATATATATATATATATATATATATATATATATATATATATATATATAAAGGTGAACATTGAAGTCAACACTCAAAGACGACAGGCTATTTCATGCTGGACGCATTCGTCAAGCCGCCTGAGGCCCTCCAGTGTTTACATCAATGTTCACTTTTATATATATATATGTACATACGTTCTATCTCTGATATTGAGCACTTCATCCCATAAATATACCACACCTTAAAAGTATATTTCTTCATATATATATATATATATATATATATATATATATATATATATATATATATATATATATATATATTATTAAAATTAAAAATACATTTAAAAACTTAGGTGGCGGGTTCCTTACACAAAAAGCAAGGAAAAAAATTCTATAAGAATATGTACGCAAATCCTTTGGTTTTCATTTAATAAATTTCAGTTTTGATACACCATATATACGAACACACACACACACATATATATATATATATATATATATATATATATATATATATATATATATATATATATATATATATATATATATATATATATATATATATATATATATAATGAAATGGACAAAGTCCGACAATTATTTTAATATATTTTCTGTTTATACGTTATTTTACAGATAGAAATATTTAAGTTACTGCTCTGTTAATAATAAATTAAATGTATTAACAATATTTACCGGCCTGAATGTACGAGAAATATCATAGAAAATATGTGTAGGACACAGGTTCGATTCCTATGATAATTCTCGGATATTCACGCTGGTAAATGTAGTTAATACTGTTTATTATAAACAGACCATTTACTTAAATATTTGTATCTATAAAAATTAACGTATAAACAGGATATATATATATATATAAGTGCACATCTAAGCTTTTGTCTATTCAGCATTTTATCCTATCTCCATTATTTATCATACTGATATATTTAGCTACTTTCAGATTAATGATAAATAAAGCAATGAAAATAAGTCCTTCAATAATTCATCAAGAGAAATATGAAGAAAACATTATAGTGAGGCCAGTAAAGGAATAGGGATTCAGAAAACAAAAGATAACACTTGACATTTAAAATAATAATCATTGCCGAAGAGTGAAGGTAGTTAAAATAATAGCGGTCTCATGGGAAAAAAAAACGTGCTTTTGGCATTTCGTTATTTTTTGGCGGACACAAAAGTCCATGTTTTCCATTTTATTTTTATCAGCGTTTATTTTTTTCCTTTCTTTTTTTTTTTTTTTTGACTGACGTTTATTTTTCTTGTTTTTTTTTTCTTTTCTCTCTGCATTTTTCTTATTTCTCTTTTATTCCTTTTGTCTGTTTTCTCTTTTTTTCTGTTTTCTTCCTTCTTTCCTTAATTCCTTTTAAATGTTTGTCTCTTAATTTTCCTTCCTTCATTTCTCTTCATTTTTCTTCCTTTCTTTTTTTTTTTATTTTTGTCGCATTTTCTTCTTTCTTTCTTTATTCCGTTCTTTTTTCCTGGATTTCTTCATCACTCTTTATTATTTTCCTTCATTTCTTCCTTCCAGTTTAATATTTATTGATTTATTTTCATTTTACTTCCGTCTGTTTTAGTTTGGTTTTTTCTCTAATCTCCCTTCTTTCTTCTTTCATTCCGTTCTTTCTTTCTTTCTTTTTTTATTTATTCTCCTCACTCTTAATTTTTCTTCCTGTCTTTCATCATTCTTTTATTTTTATTTTCTTCCTCTCTTCTTTTCCTTTCGTTTTCCTTGTTTCCTTTCTTCTTTTTTTTTTGTTTCTTCCTTTCTTCGCAATTCCTCCATTTAATACATTCAACAATATCAATGGTGTTTGTAGACACACTTAAATATAAATGCGCACAATCACATATCGTCTGCCTTTTTTCATACGTAATAAAGTGTAATATGTTCGAAAGGTTTTTGCAAAATTTACAAGTTCTTTAGAAGTTACTAATGGAAGTGAAATTAATTTATTGATTCAGAAAAAGAAGAAAATTTACTTGAGCAATTATTATCGGAATACTGCGAAATTTTGTTTAAGCCATCCTTAAATATGATATGTTAGATAAACGTTCTTCTTTTTAAGAAGAGAATGCACCAACATATTGTCAAATTATTCTGTTTGTTTGAATCTTACTATAACTGTGTGGATGTAGTAGACGGCTTCTTCTTCTTCTTCTTCTTCTTCTTCTATGCGCTTCTGAAGGATGTGGGTAATCATATCTCTCTAGAACTTTCTTTCCTTTGTAACTATTAATAAGGTTTGTTATTTCACTGTGCTCCCCCTCCCCAGTTTCTGTTCTGTCATTCACTAACACAAGCGTCTTCTTCTATGTGCAACGTCCCACCAGACAATTGAGGTGGAATAGGTATAAAATCTGCCCTTAAAAATGAATTTCCTCGTTTTGTACCAATTTGGCTCATGCGACTATTTCCACGTATTTATGGGTTAAGATGATTTTCGCGGAGATGATAATGTCTAAAGAGGGAGTTCAGGCCTCATTGATTTCCGATACTTTGGGATTTAATTGTCAATTTAACAGAGCTAGATAGATAGATAGATAGATAGATAGATAGATAGATAGATATTAACAGACTAAGAAAGATAGATAGATAGATAGATAGATAGATAGATAGATAGATATTAACAGACTAAGAAAGATAGATAATAGATAAGATAGATAGATAGATAGATAGATAGATAGATAGATAGATATGACCGAAACAGATAGATAGATAGATAGATAGATAGATAGATAGATGATAGATAGATAATAAACAGAGATAGATAGATATTAACAGACTTAGATAGATGGATAGATAGATAGATAGATAGATAGATAGATAGATAGATAGATAGATAATAAACAGAGATAGATAGATATTAACAGACTTAGATAGATAGATAGATAGATAGATAGATAGATAGATAGATAGATAGATAGATAGATATGACCGAAACAGATAGATAGATAGATAGATAGATAGATAGATAGATAGATAGATAGATAGATAGATAGATAGATAGATAGATATGACCGAAACAGATAGATAGATAGATAATAAACAGAGATAGATAGATATTAACAGACTAAGAAAGAAAGAAAGAAAGAAAGAAAGAAAGAAAGAAAGAAAGAAAGAAAGACAGACAGACAGACAGACAGACAGTGTTATCAAAAAGTTAAAGGACATAAAGGCGCAAAATTGCTTCCTGACAGAAAAGATATAAATTGATAGAAAATGATGTTTTTCCTAGTGTGAAATGTCCGGCGAGACACGAACGCCCTGGGCAACTTGCTAGATGGACAAATTGATCATTCAGTTCATATTCCATTTTTGTCTCGCATCTTGAATGTATATTAAATGTGTGCAAAGTGCACCGTACACTGTCTTTTCTTTTTCTTAACTGGAGCCTGAATACACAGACGAACACCAGTCTGCTTTTTTTTTTAATTAAAAAGAAAAGTTGGTTCTATTTTACACGCACCTAATGTTTATGTGTGCGACTTTTCAAATCAAGCAAGCAGTCCACACATTTTAAGATTGGAATAGCGTGAATTTTATTCACTATGACACACTGGAGCGGATTGATCTCCATGGATTCATACATTACTTATCGCTTTAACATCTTGTCTCCTTGGCAACGCAATTGTGCTCGTTTTTAAATTCACCTTACTTGACATTCAACCTTTTTTAAAAATTATTCTTATATTCGTTTCCTTTTGTTTAGTTAACCAACAGAACTGCGTAATTCAATAACATTGCAGTGGTTGTTCTTCTTTACAACGCAGACGATCATGTCTCTCCACAACGTCCTTTCTTTTATTGTTCGAAGTAACCTTTGAACCTTTAACGTCCCGCTTTCTCCTGGTTCTGCCATTCATTCATACAAACTCATTAAGTAGGTGATCATGGCTCTCCACAACTTCCTATCTTTTGTTGGTCTACTTAACATTTAAACTTTTTCCCATGCCTCTTTGTCAGACCACTTTTTTTAATAATTTTATCCCAAGCAAGGCAATAAAGCCACTAGGACACA
Organism: Acanthosepion pharaonis; assembly: GCA_903632075.3. Lineage (NCBI taxonomy): Eukaryota > Metazoa > Mollusca > Cephalopoda > Sepiida > Sepiidae > Acanthosepion > Acanthosepion pharaonis. The sequence continues at coordinate 16,457 of CAHIKZ030000751.1, read as the reverse complement.
AGGGTTTGCTGAGGAGAAACATTATTAAAGAGCGAGGACAATAAAAGACGAGTAATCAAGAAGACAGTAGATAATGATTGACATTGCATTTAAATGTTTGAAGATCAAAGTTGACTGGGAAGCAAGAAGCAGGAAGAGGGTTCCACGGACGAGAAGTGCGAGAAAAGAAACTGCTTGCAAAGAACGTACGGTTTTATTTAGCCAATTCAAGAGATGAGACCTTGCTGCCAATCTAGGACTGCGGGGAAGTGACCGATGGCGAGATGGCAGGCCAGAACCAGTAACATGTCACGACACAGCAAACCAACTTTCCTGACGTTTCCAGATCTAGCAATTGATTCGGTATAATATTTCCACTTTATGTCAGCAGAGAAAGTTAACCCGACAAGGCGCAACTAGGTGGAGGTTAGCATCAGCCATACTGATGGAAGGCGAAAAGAGCTCATTAGGATGATTAATAGAAAGCAGTTTTGTCTTGGATGCGTTAAAGCTTAACCAGCCATTCATTGACCCAGTTAACAGCAGATTCCAGCTCAAGATACCAATTTGAACTTTTCGAGCCGATCAGACTTACCCTGCCATCCATTCACACTAATGAAGTAGCTTGCTCAACTTTTCCTCCTGTTTCTCTTGACTTCAATATGCCCTGTAAGTAAGTTTTACATTCTCCGAGCCGTCTTTCATCATTATATGTTTCAAAGATTCTAGCTGATTTATTCTGATTTATGGTGTCAGTTTCCTTAAAGTTAGTATTTTCCTTCAGACTCCGTCGATATTCTTAGCAGTTTCCAGTTGAACCACACCCTACTCAGTTCCATGTTTTCTCTTAATCTGCGATAGGATTGCCCAACATTTACTGCCATATAGGACATTAGATATTACATATAAGTTCAGCACTCTTTTCAGTGTTTCTAACACACAAACACACACACATATATGCGCACGCGCGTGTGTATGTGTGTGTGGTAGACGAGAAAGACGCAGATCGGAGTTGAAATACATTTTCAAAATAAAATCACACATTGAGGGATAAAACATGGATTTGGTTTCACTCAAGGAATATAATTTCCTCAACTTATATTCTCATTTTGTTCATCGAATCAGCTTCTCACATTATCCATACATTTCTCCCTCGCTTTCGGATTATTCGAGAGTCTGTAGTGTTGCAATTCGGATGCTAAAAGCTGATATGGCTACTACATCAACCGCCGAATTTTTATATCCATTTAACTATTCCTGTTATATACACACGTAAGAGACTGTATATATGGTCATATATATATATATATATATATATATATATATGTGTGTGTGTGTGTGTGTGTGTGTGTGTGTGTGTGTGTGTGTAAGAGAGAAAGAGAGAGTGAGCGCTTGTATGTGCGGGTGTGATTTTCATAGTGATGCCATGTATTTGGCAACCCAACAATAATTCAATTCATTGTTTTCCTGGCAACATT
>CAHIKZ030000751.1:0-10000 GCA_903632075.3 Acanthosepion pharaonis | reverse complement strand
AGTTCAAGAAGACAGAAAATAGCGATTAACATTGCCTTTAAATTTTTAAAGATTCTAGTTATCAGGGAAGCAAGCGAGCGGAACGGAATATTCACAGGTGGGAAGTGCGATAAAAGAAACTGTTGGAGTAGAAGAATCGGTTGCATTTAACTATTTTAACGGAAACAGGTTGGAACATAGATGCTAATCTATTAGCAAGTTCATTGTACAGAATATTCCCAACTCTCTCATGGCATATGCTAATAGCACTGGCTGTTTGATTTATAGTCAATCGCTTGTTATCCATCACCATTTGGCGAACACGATCAATGCTTTCCTCAAAGATTTCCAGGTGCAGAAAGTTCAGACATTGTGTCATCTTCAAGATTCTCCCTTACACTTCTAAAATCAGTTGCCCACATTGGCACTGTTGGTAAAGCCCCATCAAGTAATGTATCAACCATGTCAGCATGAACGTCCTTTATATATGTATAATTATTTATATATTATATGCGCGGTACTTATCTTTAAATTTCAACATACAAATGCGTATGTATAGATATAACACCACCCGTATACATACATATGTCATATCCGAAACTGCCCACATATATCTATATATGTGTGGCACCTTGCATTATTAGAAATATTCCTAGAAATATGATTTAATTTTTTCTTACTCAGTTTATTAAACAGGTTGTTAATTTTTTTTTAAAAACGGAAAATAACTGAGTTGAAAATAATTCACTAAGAGTGTACTAGACGATCCTAAGGAAAGAAGAAGGAAAGAAAGGAAAAAAAGGAAGGAAGGGAAGAAAAGAAAGAAAGAAAATGTATGACGAATGACCCAATTGAGGGTGGAGATAGGGGAGTCAGAAAGAGATTTAGGTCAGCGTCTTGGCCGATTTTCGAAAGTCATTTTGATAAGATATCGGTCAAAGCACCTAGCCTACTTTTTGCATGGAAAGACACCTTATCAATTTGGATAAAGAGAAATTTTGGGAACAATGAAACAATTTTAATCAGAGAAAAAGTGTCTTTGGGTTGACCGGTGGAACGATATACAGACCTGTTAAGAATTGGACACCCACGTTAATAAAGTAGAGACATTTCAATGTAGATAATTAAGATTTTCGACTATCAGGAAAAACAAAGAAAAGAAAAAAGGGACAATTGCTTTTGGCTCACAGAGGGCGCCAAGAGGCGGAAAAAGATCCTTTCTAAAGTCAAGACTAATTAGCAGCAGGCTGTTTGACAAAGTCCAGGTGAGAGAAAGCCAAAGATTGTCATTTTGCGTACGTGCAAAAAGGGAAAAATTGGATTTTGTTTTTTAAACAAGAACGATGTAACCACGCCCGCAAACAGAGGGGAGGGATGTTCGATCAATAACAATTGGTCGAATACGATCACGTGACCTGCGGAAGAAAAAGGGAAGAAATGTTCGACCAATATCAATTGGTCGAATACGATCACGTGACTTTGCGGAAGAAAAGGGAAAGAAATGCTCGATCAGGAACGATTGGTTGAAAAGCGGTCACCTGACATACGAGAGACTAAGAGAGATGGATGTGCGCCGCCCCACCAAAGGTACTATGAGGAAGTAGGGGTGAAAACAATAGCGATAATGGAGAAGACAGAATTAATGCAGTTTTTGGAATTATCGAGAAAACCCTGACGCCGACAGACCCACCCCAGTTTGTTGCGGCGTCAATATAAGCAGGACCCCAGTCGACAGAAATCAGTTGAGTTGGAGTTGCAGTTGGAGTTGGAGTGGAGTTGCAGCTGGACCGCGGGCAGGGATAGAGCCTGAACGCGGCCATCAGGCCCGATTCACTCGCCCCTTTGCGGGCAAAAGAATCCTCAGACAAGAAATCCTCCCAGCCCAAGTCGAAGACAAAAATGAGTTCATCCCCGGACGGCAGCGAGAAAAGAACCCTCAGACAAGAAGAACTTCCAGCCCAAGCAGACGAAGAAGAAGAAATACAACTCAAGTCGGAGAGAAGAATCAACTGCGAATGATCGATAGAAATTAGCCCCAGTGTCGAACTGAAACACACTCCAACATACATACATGATTCTAGAAAGTAGGTAATTCGACATTTTTCTATTGTGTGATAGAAGCTTGGTGCCATAGTCCACAGAGCGGGTCGGGAAATGAGAACAATTTTGTTTTTATGTAACGGACTTTAAGATATAAAAGGTTGTTACCCTTTTTATCAGTAATTTTGTTTGGTGTCGTGAGTTTTTTTTTATTTGTGTTTTGCCACCCCGTCGGACTCAACTTGTATCGGCCCCGATCCTCCGCTGGTCCCGTCTGTCTAAGATCTAAACACAGCGTGGGTAGACAGACCGGAGATCGGTATAGTTGCTTTAGTGACCAGGTATTGGAAGCGAGTCGGGAAAGGCGAGGCTGGTGGATCATCTGACCAAAGGGTTGGAGCGGCACGCTTGGACCCAGGAGGAGCGACCAGGAGGAGCGACGTCACCGTTGGCGCCGTAACCAAAGGATCCGACACTGGGCCAGGTGTGTAACCGTCACAAGTGGTGCCGTGACCAACGGATCAACTTGAGACAACCACGTCACATATGGTGCCGTGGTGACCGAGGATTTCAACCCTGAGAAGACCACGATCGACCGCCGTTGCTGAAAATTCCAGACAGAACTCAGAACGACCCGGGACCAAAGGAAAAGAAAGAACAGAATCATCTGTAAGGTAGGACACCTTGTTTTGTTTCCCAAAACCTCGATTGTTGCTGTATGGACTGTCTTTTCTGTAGACATGTCGGATTGTGATTCGGATAGAGCAGTGGGGGTGAAGAGGAAGTAAGGGGGGGTCAGTGGAATTAAGGAAGCTGTTAGGTGGACCGAGGGTCCCAGTATTTGATGGCAGCGGGAAGGAGTTTAAGAACTGGCTGGCAATCCTCGAAGAGCGAACCATCTACGAACTCTCGGACCAAGAAACCTGTATTTGGTATACGATGCCAAAGGAAAAAGCGTCTGAGTTCGTAAGGGGGCTCGTGGAGAACCAACCCCGCTTGGCTTGGGAAGAAATAAAAAGACTACTGACCAAAGAATTCGCCGACGAAGGTACGGCCATAGAGGCCATGAGGGCCCTTTAATCTGACACAGCTGCGGGATGAAACCCCCGGGAGAATTAAAGGGGCCCGAGCGGGAAGCTATCGTCATTGGCATTCCCCGAAGTGGTCAGGGATAATGCGGTTATGCAGGCTCAACTGGCGGACCTTGTGCAGAGGCGCTGAGCGACGAGCGTGTTCGTCGCGACGTATTGAAAGAAGGACCGCTCAGACTGTCGGCAGCGATAGAGCTGGCCAGGGAGAGCCAGGGGGGTGGGGATAAAGTGAAGAGGTGTGGGAAGAAGCAGATACCAAGTCAAGAGGCTGGAAGAAGGGGGGTAGGCGGAAGAGCCCCCGTGGAATCAGAGGGTTAAGGAAGAGGTGGATCGGGCAGAATCAGGGGATGAAGAAGAGGACCCCAATAGAAGGGCATGGTCGACCAGGCATGGCTTTTATAAGCCCACGCCGGGTCGATACGGGCTGGTCTGCTGGACCTGTGGGTATGAGGACCACAGGGCGGCGGAATGTCCGACGAAGTGGGGTTGCCCCAGACTTCGATCGTGACAGGTGCACCAGGTGTGGTAAGAAAGGACACCTGGCCAAGTGGTGCGGGCTGAGGAAGGGTGCCCCACCAATATTAACAAAGAAGGCCGAGCCCAAGAAAAGCCAGCAGGCCACCCCAGAATTAAGAGGAGGGTGGCCCCAGTTAAAAAAGAGAAATAAAAGCTTGACCAGTGAACGGGTGAACCGCTTGAATAGAGGACGGGTTCCCCGGAGCATAGATGACCTAGGCCAACCCAGTTAAAAAGGAAAAGAGAGCAAAATGTTGGACATGTGGTCGGGACGGGCCACTTTGCGGCAAGCTGTCCAACAAGAAAGTGCTGGTTTTGCAGGAGGCCAGGACACCTGAAAAGAAATTGTATTTTTAGAAACGGCCATGGGAGACCGGGAGAGGTCCGGCCAGGGTCGCCCAGGTGCAGGGGGCGCAGAACTCCACCTCATAAAAAAAAAATGAAGGTGATTTATTACTACCGGCGCCTATGGCTGGGTTAACCCAAAGGTGGGGACCCAGGAAGAAGAAAGCTCAGGTGTTCTCTTCGCTAACAAGAGAGAACTATCCTGTAGAGCAGAGATAGGTGGTAGAGAGATGAGGGTTTTGGTGGACACAGGAGCATCTGTGTGTGAAGATGAGAGAGGAAAACATACAGGCGGGTGAAACGGAAGAGAAGGTTACGGGAAGCGGACATAGAGATCACGCAAGCAGATGGGGGCTCCCCTGGAGATAAAAGGGATGGTGAGGCTCCTGAGGATTGGAAGGTGAAAGCACCCAAAACTTTTACGTAACCCCCTGACCTGTGTACAGAGGCAATCTTGGGAGAAGATTGGCCCGAGCCAGAAGGCCCAGATCGAGTTTAATCCTACTGTGTTGGTGGTGAACGGCGAGAGAACGCCATTGGGATGCCCACCAGAGGAAGAGATAACCATAGTGGTGGAGGAAGATGTAAAGTTACCTCCCCAGGGACCGCCAGTGTCGGGAAAGGGTAGGCTAATGTCAGAAAAAAGGTACGGAGAGGACCTCTGCAGTTGGTCCCTGTAGAAGGAAAGGGCCTAGAAGATAACGAGGTAACCCTGTGCGAAACGGTGGTGGAGGCAGCCGAGTTGGTGCCATAATGATGGTGAACCAGGCCCAAAAAGACTATAAAGGTTAGGAGAGGGAGAAGATAGGGAGAGCACTTCCCCACGAACTCTGAATCGGGTGAGATTCGAGGAGGAACGAAGGAAGCTAGTAGAGCAAACAAAAGGAATCTTAGATGAGGATATATTAGCACCGGATCAATTAGAACCAGAGTGGGGGGTCTGTTAAGGAACAATCGAGATGTGGTAGCTCAGTCAGATAAGGAGCTAGGTCCAGACCCACACAGTCGAAATGAAAAATCGACACCGAGACCACCCCCTGTGAAATTAAACCCTACCGAACACCTATACATAAAAGACCCCTTGTAGAAGAGGCAGTTGTTGGAAGTGGGATGATCGAAAGATCGATCTCCTCCTGAGCTTCCCAATAGTAATAGTAGGTAAGAAAGATGGCGGCCACCGTTTCTGTGTAGATTTTAGAAAAGCTGAATTCTATATCGAAGCCGTTGGCGGTGCCATTGCCATTGATAGACGACATTTTGGCATTATTAGGGAAGGCAAAAGTACTTTCACGTTGGACTTGAGGTCCGGGTATTGGCAGGCAGCCCTGGATGAGGCTGACAAGAGAAGGCCGCATCTGCGTGTCACCTGGGACTGTTTCAGTTCAGAGTGATGCCATTCGGTTTAGCTAATGCCCCGGGAGTCTTCAACAGCTAATGTCAATAGTGTTAGGAGGATACGAGAGCTTTGCCATGGCGTATTTAGACGATATCTTGATATTTTCGGAGACAGTGGAACAACACTTTTTCATTTAAAGACAGGTGTTGGGAAGGTTGAGGAAACACGGATTAAAATTGAAATTGTCAAAGTGTCAGTTTCTGAGGGAAGAAACTAGGTATTTAGGCTTCGTCATAAACGGAGACGGTATTAAGCCCGGACATGGATAAGGTAAAGGTCATAAGGGAAATGCCAGAGCCTAAGACAGTGAGGCAGGTAAGAGGTTTTATAGGAGCTATAGGCTACTGGTGGCGCTTCGTCCCGGCATTTTCAAGAATTGCCATACCGCTAGTGGCCCTGACGAAGAAATACGCTAGGTTCAAGTGGACAGAGGACTGTCAACGAGCATTTGATTCGCTAAAGGAACAGTTGACAACCGTCCCTGCTGACGTACCCAGACCTCAGCAAGCCCTTGATATTATACACGGATGCCAGTGAGCAGTGTGTAGGAGAGTGTTTTACCCAGCCGTGTCCTGATAAGGAAGGACCAGTGCCAGGCATACCAGAGGAAGTACCGATATACTTCCCTCCCATAAGCTCTCAGAGACACAAGAGGTGGCCAGTACAGAGAGGAAGCATATGCTATCATGTATGCTCTCAAAAACTGGACTACTATTTAAATGGTGCGGTCTTCACTATAAAGACAGACCACAAGCCTCTGCAGTACCTATTGCAGGCAGAGGGACAAATAATAAGAGGGAATTCAACAGTGGGCACTTAAGTTAAGTGGCTACCACTGTAAGATAGAGTACTTGGCAGGAAAAGAAAACACGTGCGCAGATTTACTCTCAAGAATACCGAAGCAACTGGAAGAAAGATCTGTAAAGGTAGAACAGGGAGTAGATGATAAAGCCTATAGAATAGGAGTAATTAACTCTAATAAGCTAAAAGATCGCCCTATATTAGAATCGGACGAAGAAGGGGACGCCCAGATAATAACCGATCCTTACTGGACAGAAGGAATTGAAAAGGAGCAAGCAGACAGTGAAATAGCTGCTCTGAGAGAGAAGGTGAAGTCAGGAGAGACCACCAAGTATGCCATAATAGAGGAAAGGCTGTATTATCTCTCAGGAAGGGATGAAGAAGTCAAACCCAAGTTGTATGTGCCCAAAAAGTTTAAGACCAGAGATATTGGAACAGTGCCACGAAAGGTTGGGTCATGGGGAATGATAGGACATGTGATCTCATAGGAAGAAAGTACTATTGGCCCAAACTGTACGGAGAAGTCACTAACTATGTTCGAAGTTGTGTAGTGTGCCAGTCGCAGAGCAGAAGGCAGAAATGGCACCCTTGGAGGAAACAGACGTACCAAACTTCCCCTTCGAGAAAGTGAGTATGGATGTATCAGGACCATATGGGAAACTGCACAAGGAAACAACTATATAGTGAGTTTTGTCGATTGGCTAACAAATTGGCCTGAAGCATTTGCAGTACCAGACAAGAAGGCCAGAACTGTGGCCGGGTTGATAATAAGTGAAATCTTCCCCTAGGGTATGGTGCCCCTATTGCAGTTGGTAACAGATAATGGCACGGAGAATGTGAACAGCATCATGAGAGAGGTTTTGACAGGTTTGAATGTAGAGCACATAAAAACATCCCCATATCACCCCAGGGAATGCTAAAGTGGAAAGGTTTCATAGAACCTTGGGAGATGTATTGGCCAAGTTGGTCAGAGAAAAACATTGGAAATTGGGACTTGTATTTGACGCAGGTTCTGGCGGCCGTGAGGTTTACGATAAACGAAACCTCCAGATTTTCTCCTTATTTTTGTTGTTTGGCAGAGACGTGGTCCTGCCTGTAGATAACCTACTGAAGCCCCCCCCAAGGTATATGGGAGAAGATCATCATCAACTATTGCTGGAACAGCAGCATAAGATATTCATACAGGCCAGAAGAAGAATAAAGAGGCCCAGAAGAAAAGAAATGAGAGGGTGAATGCTGAAAGAAAGGTGGTAGAATTGAAGGTTGGAGACCCTGTCTACTATAAAATCCACCAGAGAGAAGGAAAACTGGACCAGAGATGGGAACCGTACTACCGGATAGTAGAGCAGACGGGCCCAGTATCATATGTAATATGGGATCAAGTGGCAGGACGAGCGAGGAGGGTTCATGCCAATGATCTGAAGAAGGCTGAAAATAGCTAACCTGGAAATGAGCGAGCCGGGGCCTAAGAAGACAAGGAAAAGGAAGGTAACTCTGGTTGAACCGGAAGGAATGGAGACGGAGGAAGACTCGAAGAAGATGAGGAGATAGGTCGACTTGACCAGATAAACGAAGCAGTCCGAGTGACAGAGTTGGAACCCTCAGCGGGATTAAAGGATGTTCAGTCGTCGACTGAATCAGTGCAGAGAAGACCCCTGTGAGACCGCCATCACATCCCCATGTCCGAAGAAAAGGAAGAAAAGACGAAGAGGTCCAAACAAACGGTCGAAGGTTTTAAAAGGAGGCACCCTGAACAGGACGAAGGGTCCAGCGAGGGGAGGAGGAGGATCGAATACCCCTTTCCCAGCTTAGGGAAAGGATAAGGAACAGGAGAAGTTTAGACATAGAGTCGAGAGGTATTGAAGACATTCAAGGCGAAGACTCTAAACAGAAAGAAGAATCAGAGGATGAAGAAGAGGACAAAAAAACCTTCTGGATGGGAGTTAAACACAGAAGGAAGGGTGGAGGCTGAGCAGGAATCACCTCAGAAGATGAGATCAGGGAGGAGAAGAACCCCCAAATCTCAGTAGAACAAAAGGGCTGTGCAGAATAGAAGCATTTAGTGTCAACAGATAACGACACTGGCTCATCCAAGATCCTATTGGCTGACTATGGTAGATGGAGTGGAGGATGGAGATGCGGCTGCACCTCACGAGGAACGGAAGATCATTGGCATTATTGATTGGCCACCAGTGGTGTCATGAAGTACGACCTTTAGAGGGGCGCCACGCACCTGACCGGACCATTCTGTCTGCTAGAGGTTAGTTAGGGGAGGGAAGAGCCGAACTAAGAAAAAGTTATGAAATGATTGAGTGATGAGTCGAGCGAGACTAAGTGATTGTGAAGAATAACAACAAGAGAATTTGTTACCTTCAGGAATGATCAAGATGAAAGGGTTGGTGATGACGATGATGGTGATAGCCACGCTGGTGGTGACGATGGCGACCGGAAACGCAGCCGAAAACACCATTTTTAAAAAACGAGCCAAGTAATAATAACCAGGTCTATGGTTGGTCACATTCGTGATAGATTTGAACCCGTATGAGTCGCTATTAGATAAGTTAGGAAACGAGCTGACGCAGCTGGATGCAGCCCGATTGAAAGTAGGACAAGATTATCCCAAGCACAAAGGGTATCTTAGTTTATTGCACTCCCCAGAATCAGAAGCCACTATGATAGAGGCTCAATGGAAAGACATGCAAAACTACCTGCAGGGGAATAGAGTTACTGCAGACGCGGGAACGAAGATCCGTACTCCCCGATCGTGGGAAAGGCATTGAGTGTCTTGTTTGGAACAGTAACTGAAGATGACGTTAAATTCATAAGAAGGAAACTGGGACAAGTAGAAGTAAAACAGAGGACGCTTGCCCAGGTGGCAAGAGAGAGTGTGACGATATTAAATGTGACAGGTTAGAAGTATCCAAAAATAGAGCCAGAATCAATTGGTTAATAGACAACCTGGCGAAATTGAGACAAGAGGTAATTAATAATACAGAAACTGTAATGGTTGAATTACAGGAAATAAGCGGATTCATGCAAAAATATTTCCAGCTAATGACGATTACGAATAAAGTACGACAAACTAGTCAGTCGTTGACGACCTTGCTGGAACGTGAGAGCACAATTAGACATGCTGTCATTAGGACACCTCTCCCAAGTATAGTAAATCAGGTCACCTAAAGGAAGCACTACTTGGCATACAGACCGAATTGCCCTGCCATCTAAGGTTACCAGTGGACCCCACTAAAGAATTGTGGAAGTACTATAATGCCCTTGTATGTGTGACCTTGTTAGAAAATAGACGATTATTGGTAGTGATATCTGCCCGTTACTAGATAGCGAGAGTATATTCGAGATATACCAGGTTATAAACTTACCCATCCCCTACCCCAGAAGAGATCAAGGTTTGGGAATGATAGCAAGGTACAAGGTGGAAGCAGACTACATAGCATTAAATTCGGGGAGAACGAAATTCATACTATCAGCTGAAGAAGCTACAAGGTGTAGAGATGATACCCTGGGGACTTGTACCTCGTTGAGCCCTATCTATAAAACTGGTAACCGCAAACTGTGCATACTAGAATTGTTTGAAGGAGGGGAGAAGGAATTAAAAAGAATCTGCCAAGTGGAGGTATTAACAAACTCGGCATTACCACAAGCTATCAGTGTTTCAGACAGGGTGTAGGCAGTAGCCCATAAACATATCAGCCTGTCTAGGTATGTGGGGAGAGTCCACAGGACATTAAATAAAACCACCGTTATCCCTGGTGTCGCTACCCATGGGATGTTCGGCGGTTGGGGTGTCCATCTCCTTGCCCCCTATTACCAGATG